>VDFB02321538.1:0-56840 GCA_007258455.2 Sequoia sempervirens
TTAAATTACAAAACTCACTTTGCAAAAGAATCGATTCTCATTAAAACCTAACTGCTATTAAAAGGAATTTAAACTATTCCCCCACAAATCCAACCATAATCATATTATTGATGGCTAATGAAAGAAAATGGGTTAGCTCTGCAACAAGAGAAATAAGTCATTTTCAATACAGGTTTTTTGTGCCTTGTAAACCAGTACACAGAACAGCAGTTTTCTAGTGTCAAGTTGACGATAAAAAAGCAATTAAAGAAGACTTAAAAGAATTCACAATCCTGATTGTAAATTTCGAAATCAACCCCATGTACAAAACATTAGCAAGGACCAGCTAAGACATGAAATGTTGAGTAACATAATCAAAAAACTTTAAACTTGAGCTAGAACGTTCCTCTAGCACTTCCACGCACTTATGCTACCTATCCACTACTCAGGCCTAGTAACACCTGAGCTTCACCATCTCTTAGAAAGCAAAGAGCGGCTAATCCAACCAATTCAAGTGTAAGTTGATACCTTCAACATAAAATAAGGAACACGGCTGCCACAGCCAATTCAGGTGGAATTTTCTCCTAGATTGCTTTCGGATAAACTCACAAATACAGCAAAATCTTGTATAAATGGCTGGAGCTCTTTCGCAAATCTTGATTAGTAATAAATCTAATTTTGGGGAGAGTAACCGGAACGTAAATAATAAAATCCCACCACCGCCATATAACCCTCAAAAGCACTCACTAAGCACTCTCCACATGCCAAAATGCACTCACAACAAAGCTTATAAATCCCGTACTCATCTACAAAGATTATGCCAATTACTCAATTCCATTCTATTTAATTAAGGATTACGAGCACCAAGGGTTTGTAATTTTGAAGCGCTAATGCATAAATACGATACAAACTGAAAACCAACTGAAAAACGAAAATTGTAAATACATACATTTAGACATTAAACATTATGCAAAATTAACGAATGCCAACCTCATCTCTGCCATTAGTATCATCTTCCTCCCTGCGAGCCCTGCTTCGGCCATCATCTCTTACCATTTTCCAATGTTATCTGTTTTGATTTGAGATATATTTCAATTCTAACTCACGATTACCATTGCTATTCCTCCAATTAAATGAATTTGTTTCCCTTTTCTTCGCGTCTAATTAGAATTCGGAGGGGGTGATATCCCAAATCTGGGGGCTCTCGGAGGAATTTGCAGAAAAAAGATAGAGCAGAACTGATGCAACTAAACGGACTTATCGTAATTTGCCTTAGGTTTTCATCTAACTAATCCAGATTTTATTTTGGTAACAAGTAGAGAAGACGGTTTAGAGGAACATTAGGTTGGACGTTCTACATAAATGTATCAAGGGGCTGTGATGAATTTTGCAATTCGTATTTATTTTGGTGGAATGTGATAATTTAATAAAATGCATTAAGGTGTAGGAAATGGTGGAGAACTTGTACTCTTGAAAGAGAGGTCACAAGTTCAAATTCTGCAGGGGGTAAGGTATGTACACCTCATATTGTGGAGCACGAGTTAGGTGCCTCCCTCAGATTTGGAATGAAATATTAGATAATTGAAATTAATTAATTATTTTATTTTTGGATCAATATTTATAATTAGTTTATCTATCTTATTCAATAATCTATATAAAAAAGTCTAGATATATTTTTTCCCAATCTTTCATTTTTTTAATTTTTTTTATAATAATATAATATTATCTTATTAGCTTATTTAATTAGATTATTTTATACCATTGTAAAATACAACAATATATATATATGTGTAGACACCATTTATCTCTTTTTTTAATCTATTTTCATCTATTTAATTAAATAATGTCAATTTTTTAATTAAATTCACTATTTTTTTCTATTAATCGAATAATTAATTTTATTTGATTAATTCATCATAATTCACCAATTTTTCTTTCTTTTGATTAAATAATGCAAATTATTTAATTAAATGTCATCCACTTTGATTAAATAATTCCAAATTGTTTAATTAAAGTCTTTAATTCCCTCCACTTGCACAATTAAATAATTTCTTAAATTGTTTAATTGGTTAATTTCTTCCAATCATTCAAAAAATATTATTATGGAATATTCTTTTTTTTCAAATTCAAATATTTCCCTCCACATGAAAATATCTCTCACATGCTCCTAAAATTAAGGGATTTGTTATTGTCTCAAGCAATTTGGACCTTTGATTAAAATCTTTGATCCATGTCATTGTGCATTGTCAACCCTTGATTTGATCTTTGATCCATGCCATCTTCTCTCCTTCAATTTCATCCTTTGATTAGCCAATTTAATCTTAACCATTGATTCATTCCAAAAATCTATAAATAGGTCTCCTTTTACATGAGAAAGAGATTCATGATCACTTGAGCCAAGTTACTCTACTAAATATCATTTTCACCCTTACCATTTGAGATCAATTTGTGAATCAACATTCATCAATTCATCAACCTTATCAAAGCTTTTGCATAATCAACTATGGATTAAGCTTTGAATTGAGCACTCTGCATCCAATTCAACATTAATTCCCCAATGGGATGAGGTTTATATTGGTTAATTAGATGTTCAATTGCATTACTCTTTGTATTTCATGTGTTAACTGAACATTGATTGATAATTGTAAGAATCTCATTGAAATATGGTTTAATATGGTCATTTGCTTGCTTACTTAGTTAATTTTCATTTTATTTGATCATATTAATCTTCTATGTTCATATTTTGGCACGCTCAGTGGTACCCACATCCCTAGCTAACTAATTTTTGTTTGAGTTTTTCGGATATTGTAGGTTCAAGAGGCAAAGCAATGCTTTTGCAGCTAACTAGAATGATGCATTTACAAATGGTGACGCCTTTGCATTTTGTAGTGTAGGAAATTGTATCCTTTGCAATTTCACACTTTGTTCGGGTCCCTTGAAATTTATTGGACTTAATTAAGCTTCTAATTTGCCAAATTATGCATTTCAAAGCCTTATTTATCTCATTTTTTGAAAGGGAAATCGGCATTTTATTAATGCAATTAATAATTTAATCACCTTGGATCATGTGTGTCTTGAACTTTTAGGCCTGGATCCATTCACCCAAGGGTCCCCTTTAAGTCCTGAGACCCATTTTTAAATATGTTTTTGGTGGTCTTTTAATGATTCAAATTTAATATTCAATTGTCAGCTTTTGGAATCTAATTTTTGGGAAATTAGGTAAACACATATAAATGTATAATCTTTTTATCAATTCAAATCTAACACGCATGATCAAATACATCCAAGAGAAAATATCATTGTCAAGAGCATTCAAGAGCAGATTTATCAGTCATTTGTTGCAATAATCAAAATCCTTACATCTTGTTTGAGCTTATGTGTGTTCATGTCGTCTTGTGAAGGCTAACATGCATTATTTATCCTAAAGCATCCAAGCATTTTCAAGTGTCAAAATCCATCAAGCAAAGCAAGACCAAGTTCCTTGGAGTGATGTGTTTCTCTTTAGTCCTCTAAGGGAAACCATTGAAGATTTGGTGAGTTTAACAAGCAAGTGTTCATTCATCATTTCCTTCTCTATTATCATTATCTTTCTATAAGTATTAATTACCAAAATTGGGGTTTGACTAAGGTAAACTCCCATTCAAACAAAACAATTTTTCTCTTTGTATGTGCAGATTACAAGTTGAAGAAGGATCAAAGATCTTGAAGACAAATTTTGCATTGTTGCATGAGTTGTCATCATTGTTGTCAAGCCACAGAAACTCAATTGCGGGTTTTATTTCCAACTTTCCGATAGTGGAATCTAGTAAAATAGAAGCTAAGATCCTACCTCAGAGGACTATAAAAAGTATTTTCAAAATCCCTAACTAGGACCCATTCTCTCTAAGGAAAACATGTCCTTCAACAAAGCTCAAAACCAAATTTTGGTGACAGGTACATGTGTCTTTACCCTTCTTAGATCTGCCTACAAATTGTGATTTCAATTTTTGTAATTTCAATAATTTGGATTTCATAACATTTAGGTCTTATTATTCATTTATTTTGAGTAGTGCATATCATTTCTATTTGGTTTCAAATTTTCCCTATTATCTTAAGGACTGAGATCCAGATCTAATTGACTCACCATTAAGGTTGAAAGTCAATCTTTACACATTGTGATCTCTTTCCTAGTGAAATGCCTTAGGGAAAGGTATAAATATAGAGAACACCCCCTTATTGTTTAAGGAATCCCATTTTCCAAACATTTCATTTTGATGAACCTGACATTGTACATAATACCTTTTCTAATTTGGAGATCCTTGAAACCCTAGATCTAGGTTTTGCATCATCTTGTTTTGCATTTTATTTAGAGTTGCATGTTTGCATCATTTAAAATCATAAAAATCCAAAAATATTGTATACATTATGCATAATAGCTTGCATTAAGGTGTGTTTCAGTCATTCAAATCAACATTTCATTTAAAATTGCATTCAAAAAGTTGTCATTTTGTTCATATATTATCATTTAAATTGCATTTGCATTTCATCATATTTCTGGAAAAACTGTCACTAAAGAATCTGTTTGTTGTTAGGAATAGCAGGCTTAAATATCAATTTAGAAATTCATATTTAAATTTTTCAAACCCATATCCTAGGACTCATTCACCTAGGGCGAACATGTCCTGGTATAGGTGATTTTCCAAATTTTTGCACACTATTTTGTCTTTGTATTATCAGTATATTCCAGCTTGTAGATCTCTTTTTCAGTTTTAGTAATTGTAAATTTCTATAGTTGTTTGCATTTAGTTCAATTGGTGAAAGATAGTACATTGTTTGAAATCAAAATTGGCATTCAAAAGTAATCATTTTTAGGTTTTTGCATCTAAAATCAATCAATTATTATATTTCACATTTGAAAATTACAATATCTTGTTTAATACTTGCATTGTGTTTCCTATTTTTGGATGTTTACTATCTTTATTCAGTATGTTTTATCCATTTTGGGTACACTTTTGGTTTGGTGAAACTTGTATGAGTATCGCAACCTTGTGTCCTACTGCCAATACTTTAGTAAGACATAGTTTAAGACTCATGGCATCCTATGTCGATACATTTGTTGTAGATCTTGGGTTTTCTAACTCTTTCAATCATAGTGTTGACACTAGCCAACCCATTTTGGACCACACCCCTCATGCTATGATTGGATTCATTGACGTTCAGCCTTGTAAGGGTCAAACCAACTTTTCTCCTAGCATTGCTTTCTCAAACAATGATATAATTAAACATGCACTTGATGGTCCTCTTTACATAGTTGGAAGAATCAATGACAAGCCTACAAATGAGATATTAATTGATCCCACGTGTGTAGAGAATGTGATCATTGAGGAATTATTATTTGTGCAAGAGCTTTACCAAGATTCTTATGAAAAATTGAAAGCGTGGAAAACTGGTGCAGGGGCACCTACAACCATATTACAAAGTTCATTTTGGTAGCAGTCTATCCTGAAGGACTTTAGGTGAATCTTGAAGTTTCAAATGTTTTATCTTTTTAGGTATTGAAAATAAGGTCTAAAAAGACCACTCTTTCATGTATTTAGGGGTTTTGGAGTTTTGATGGTCAAATGTGCACAAGTGCACCCATGTATCAAATTTGAAATCATAAGCCTTAGAGGAAAAAACATTAGAATTTGTAGGTAGGTGGGAAAGAGTGAGGTCTTTTTGGTGTCATGGGATTGAATTCAAGGTGATTGGGAGTCATAAAGGCCAAAATGTCAATGATTGCACAATAATGCTATTAAGTGCACAATTAAGTTGTCAAAACACAGTTTTAGGGGTAATTAGGAGTTAGGATTTTAAAAGATAGTTAAAAGGAGTTAGGTAGTTGGATGATGATGCAAAAATGTATTTAAATCCATAAAAGGCTCAAACCAAGGGTTTTTCAATAAATTTTGAAGGATTTCATAAGAGAAACAACGTGCAATTGCTACTACATCACAATTTTTTTATTTCCAAAACTTTTTCTCTTTTGTACGGCCCGTACAGTCAAGGTGATGAATTAGAATTCTTATATTTGTATAGGATCATGTGTTAAGTTTCATTTGGAACTGATTTGAGTGTTTTCCATTGGGTTCTGGGGAAGAAATCTCAGTTTTTTTCTAAAAATTGTCTGTTGGGCAATGAAAACACAATTTGAGGAAGAAAATGTAAACCCAGTCATCCCACCTACTGTAAGGCTTTGTGTTTCAGTGGGATGACTTATTTAATGGTTTTTTTGTGTTCTAATGATTGGGCAAGCTGTGGAATCATGGTTTTGTCATGGAGTAGTGTTGTAGGGATTGGTAAAAGGGTTTCTTCAATGTAAATGATGGCACCAAAGTGGAGTTTTGATAAATATGTGAAGGAGTTGACCTCCTGATGAATTTGTAAGTTAATGAAAGGAAAATGTAAGAGGTTAGTTGCAATTGTGAGGTTCTACAAGCCCAAGGGTTGTGTGTTTGAATAAAACCCTAGTTTATGTAAAGAAAAGGAGGGTTTGGTTGTACAGCGGTCTAGAGGCCTCTAATTTGAGTAAAGATCATGAAATCTGAGGTTAGTTATGATAATACAACTCTTTCCATGGAGGTTTTGTGAAAACAAAAACGTCTAAGGGTACTTTGTTTGTAAAACAAGCCTAATCTTGTAGGCTTTTGAGCAGGGCAGTCTAGTGAAACTAGGTGTTGGCCTATTGAACCTTGAAGAATCTGATTGGAATATTGTATTGGGTCTGAGTAGATGCCTAAAATATGTTGAGGTAGGTCTTTGTGTAATCAAATTGTGTTAGGTAGTTGAGTTGCCCTGTCGTTTGTTTGGGGATTGATGTCAAAGTGACATATTTGAGAGAAGTTGTGTCAATTTGTTTCCTAGGTCTCCACCACCTCTGCATCAAAAACACATGATGGTTTTGTTTGCTCTATGATAGGTTCAATCACTCTTCCATTAAAAGTTAGATTGAAGCAATTAGATATATCATCTCTATCATCCCAACATTGAATCAATTTCACGTGAAGTTAGGATATCCATGGCTACGCTTCATGAATGTCATTTTGTCAATCATCCACAAGTGTTTGAAATTTCCATTTGATAACCAAATTTTTACAATGCATCATAGTGGATTTAATTTGTCTTCCTGAGGGAACTTTTGATTGGATTTCTTTTGCCTTGAACCTGTAGAACCTATAAAACCTCGCGAAGATTTCTTTTTCAAATCCTATCAAAAGTTTAAAGTGAAGCATATAGAAAAGTTATCCCTTGCCAATATCCCACCTGAAACTGAAAGTTTCATTTATCATCTAGTTTTCTAATGTATGTTAATTGACAATGTGTGGGGTATATTTTATTTAGCATCAATTTGTTTTAGACTATTTTTAAATAGAATTGCTAAGAATTCATTCTACTTAACTTGTTTTTCTATTATAGAGAAATGTCATGCTAAATTTGGATGTATTTATACTTTATTTGTAGCAAAAAAAGTTAAAAATTTGATCAAAAAATATGTTAGGAATAAGAGGATGCAAAGTATAGTGAAGTAAGGAGTTGAGAACATATTAACACCTATGTTTTGTCTAATTGTTTTTTATGTTGACAGGATATTGAAAAGATATATTTTTAGTGGCAATGACAATCTATGGTACCTATAGGTCCAATTGCATAATCATATATGCTTGTGAGTAGTTGTTTAATGACGATACTTGGTATCAAATTATAATCTTTCAACATGCATGATATTATTTTGATGGTACTTGCTAAGTTTAAGATTAGTATACAATCACAATCGCCTCTATTGTATTTAGTTCTGGGAACAATTTGGAAGGCTAGAATGTATATTTCCAATCTTGAACTTATTTTTTCATATTGATGGATGAGGTCACTGATCAAGTTGAGAGTGATTTTCATCTTATCTCTCTCATATATCAAGTTAGCACAATGGATCTCTCATTTTTTGTGAATTTTATCAAAATAAAATTTGTACAATATAATGACATCACCTTTGAATATATTTCCAACTTTTTGAGTGTTCAGATCTTTAATTAATATTAATTTTAGATTTTTAAAATTTTGATTTCCAAGTGTAGAGGCCCACTAATGTTCAGGAAACTTGGTGTCAAACACGCAATTCAGAGGGGATCCTACTGAACAGTTCACTAAACTCTTGAAATACCTTCATTTAATTTATCAACCAAGGCTAGCATAAGTTTTTGATTATGATGGCACTGTTTATGCTTTCAGAGACTCTTCACTACCTATATCATCCTACCGTAGGTGTTTACACATATTGGAAGTCAAAAGTTACTTAATAGTGAGCAAAGGTAATGTTGAAGCTATTGGTACGGGTACTTACAATTAAAGAATATGACTAGTTCACTATCAAGAAATGAATTTTTTATTTAACTGACACTTGCTACCTAAACTAAATTGACTAACTTCGGAGAACAATGCATGGAACAATTAAAGCATGAATATTGTACAAGATCTTATTCACATTCATCACATGTAGAATCTAATTAAGAAAACATAATTATGAAACTAACTACTATAACAAAAAGAAATGTACAAAAAATAAAGTGGGAAATAGTTACCTTGAGTGGCTCTTTCTCAAGTGATTGTCTCTTTCTCAAGTGATTGTCTCCACAAAGTGAACTCAAATATAGCTCCTCAAACTAAATTAACATAACAGTAACTGAAAAGATCTCATTGCATAATTCAAGATATCACAATCCAAAGAGATTCTTCTAAAATATCTTATTCATAAGATCATGATCGAGAAACAAAAAATTATCTATGTAAAAATAAAAACTAACTAACCAAACATATCTATTATATTCTCTATTCCAACTTAACTAAATAACTCAACCATCAAACCATTCATATAGGTACAAGGGAGTCTTATTAGAACAAGGACTCAAAACAGAAATCAAACCATAAATCACCACTCCCTACAAAATAGAGCATGATAAAGTCCGAGTAATCAAAGCACAACTAAAAAGGAAGAAGAATTGAAATAGGACTGTAGCTTTTGTTATAACGGTTTTAAACTAAAACATGGACTATAGAAACAGTCACGTTAGATTCTTAATTGTAGCAGAATTCTTCTCCTTCAGTGGTTTTATTAAATGATGTGATGATTCACAACAATCCTGACAAGTAGACACCTCCATTTATGCAATTGTTGCATTCTTCTAACTTCCCCTGCATCACTACTAAAACTCCCTTTGGTTGTGGGTTGCACCTTCCAGTTGTTGTGTGCTACAGTCTACTAGCTCCGACTCCTTAGTTGTAAAGAGTTAGTTCACACAATATTTGCACAATACTAATAATCATTATTTAAATACAAATATTCATTGTATTTCATACATATCCATTTATTAATCATGCAATAACTATCATATCATAATCGTATTTCCATAGACTTTAAACCAAGTCCAAATTTGCATAATGATTATAAAAGATAGTAAAGTTTCAGGGATATATAGGAAATAAGTGTCTAGAGATGTGTAAAGCATGCATGAAAATAACATAAAACTAACTAATAGTAGGACTCATCACCAAGAAGCATAAGAAATTAAGTTGGTGGATGAAAAACTAAATTTGGATAATATAAACAAAACTAAATAATTTTAGTTACCTTTTGAATATTTGTTGTTGTATGATTTATGTGTCATTTTCTATTTTTTATTATTTCCATGTTGCTAGTTGCAAGAAAATTATATGCAATAAATTAAAATGTGTAAATGTTAAATTATACAATTTAAAAAAAAATTGAGAATTTATTATGAAGTGAATAAGTTATCTTATTACAGATATTATGCACTTGAAATGAAATTAGTTCTTATAATTATTTTGAAAGTGATTGTTTAGTTGTTTTTGAAAACCTTTTATGACTTGTTCAATTAAATTTATTTTGATCAATGATTTCAAATGTGATACAAATAGTGTCATGATAAATTAAGTTTGTTTTTAATCTTTAGATGCAATATGTTTGTGTATATACATTATACTAAATATGATAAATGATTGGTCCAAAAAATATTATATTTTGTTTAATAGAAAGTTTATTTTTTTACTTTGCATATATTTTAAAAAATATTGTGCTTTGTTATTATCTACCGATGTTTTAAAATCTTAATAAAAAAATTAATACATTTGTATTGGATGATAACATATTGCATGAGCAATATGTCTCATTGTATAGAATGTGCAATAGAAAATATTTTTTATTTACTTTTGATATTGATTAAGGGAGGGATGAATAGGTAGGGAGAGAGAGGTGAGATAGAGAGAAAGAGAGCACGTAGAGAGAGAGAGAGAGAAGTGATGAGAGTAGAGAGGTGAGAGAGAGGTAGGTAGAGAGAGGGAGGGGGAGATAGAGAGAATTAGAGAGGGAAGGAGAGGTAGGTAGGGAGGGAGAGACAGGAGGGAGGGAGTGGGAGAGGGAGACAAGAAAGAGAGTAGAGAGGGAAGGAGAGAGAGATATGATAGAGAGAGAATTAGAGAGGTAAGGAGGAAGATAGAGAGATTGAGAGAGGAAAGGAGGGAGGGAGGAGAGAGAGAGAGATATAGGATAGGTTAGATAGAGAGAGTGAGAGCAATGGTTGGTGGAAGAGAGAGGGAGGATATAGAGATAGAATGAGAGGGAGGGGAGATAGAGAGATGTAGAGAGGGAGGGAGGGATATAAGGATTAGAGAGGGAAGGAGGGGGAGAGAGAGAGAGAGAGAGATGGACATGTATAGAGGTAGTTCTTGAGCTCAAGAGGGAGAGATTCAAATAAAGGGATGGAGATAGCGAGAGAAGTCTAGAGCATAATAGATGAAAATGAGTGAGATAGAGAGAGAAAGATGATACAACTTGCTGATTACTAAATTTGACCTCCTGATTACTTAAATTTTTGACACACTGATTATTGAAATTTGACTAAGTCTGAAAAATTATAAGATCTTCCAAAAATTAGATTTTGCATTATAAATCCAAGAGATCTGAAAGCACTCTCAAACATCCTAAAACTGTATACATGAAATATAACTTAAAGTATAAGAAAGCAACTTATACTTAATTTTTTTTTTTATGTATATAGTTTCTTTGGTAGAGAAATAGAAAGAGAAAGACAAAAAAAGAAATAGTTCAAAAATGCATTCCAAAATGTCATGCTTCACATTTGGCTAGTGCCAAATTTGGCCCTTGTCAAATGAGTTGCATTGGATTTTCCTTGGGCATCCAACCCAAAGGGTTAGATGACCATTTCATGCCAAGGATGTGATGTTATGAAAGTGTAACAAAATTTCACACTTTTTTGGCTATGCTAACGTCAGGTTTGCACATCTTTCAATGCAAGTTTATAAAAAATTGTGATGACGTTAGAATCTCTCTTACCTATATATAACCATATTTTTTTTTAACGTTTTGATTATTTTAAGGTTTTCATCTATATCCTATTGTTAGTGCCTCTATTTTTGTCAAAAACCAACATGTGCTAGTTTTGGTATAGATTTTTACTTGTTCATCGAATTTTGAAATAAATTACATTTTTATAAACTAGACTCCATTTTGCACATAATGAATGATTTTCATTTAGTTTTCAAAAAAATTAGGAGGGAGTGCGCTCAAATTTCAGCTTTTTAGGATGTGCACTTCAAAAATTTGTAAAATATTATATATTCATTAAAAAATTAGCCAAAAATTTGGGATAAACTCTATGGTGTTAGCTAATTTCTCACCATTCAGATTTTTGAAATTCTAAAAAAAGTTAAATTTTTAGGGAGGCCACAACAAACACTATGTTGTATTTTGATAAAAGTAGGACCACTTTTGGTGGCCCCCCTTTTTCAAACCCTTAATCTTCATTATTTTCAAAAAACATTAGTAGCTTAAAAATTAGACTCAGACCACTACAACTCTTGTTCTTGCTGCATCTTTAAATTTTGAGCATAACTATCTTTACTTTCTTGTGAACATCAGAATTTGCTGATTTTAGAAAAAAGTTGGCATCTTAAGAGCCATTTTTGTGTCACAACTTGGTGCACTTACCCTTCCATATGGAGGTGAAGGTTGTGATTATTCCATATACATAATAATACATGTACTATTATTGTGGTCCAAAATGGAGTTCCTTTTCAAATTAGCAAATTGTAGTTGACTAAAGACGAGACATTTCAATGACTACATTTTTCTTTACTTTCTTTTTTTGTAAAAGGTCTAACAATAATAATGTGTTTATTATTATTATGGATGAGACATTATCCACGATATTATATGTTTTTTAATTTTAGAAATATCAGATGCCAAACCTTGCATTATAAGTTCTTGAGATCTATGTATAGTATAAGCACATGCTAATTGTATTAATTTTTTTTTTCTAAAAGTTATTCTCTTTTGGGATATCACCTGAGTTTTTTGAGAAATATTATTGCATGGAGACACTTGATCCTTTTTCAGAGACATATTTTGAGGTTGCTTCCCTCATCTTTCTTCATGGAGTTGGAGTTTCTTCAACATCATCCATTGTACTTGTTTCTTCCCAAAGGGAGGCATGTTTATAGGCATTGGATTCCCTTTTATCTTCAAGCATTTTTCATTGGCTTTGGAGATACTTAATTATGGGGGGATATATAGTCTCTATGTTTCTCTTCTATGGAGGTATCTATTGTATCCTTGAGGTGGATGTTGTCCTTGGAGGGTATTTTTGAGACCTCCACTTTTAGAAAAAAAAACAACATTAAAATATGAAGAACCAAAATCATCTTGCTGAACTAAAGTATTGGAATGCATAACAACACTAAAATCTGAAGAAGCGGGAAGAACCTTAACACAAAGTTTCAAGTGACCAATATGGCCCTTGAAAGAACGACCCACACTCGATGTAGGAGTAGGAGCTCGAATCCTCATTAGGAGTAGAAGCAAAATGTGGAAAGATATAAAGATTGGAATAATGGTCAACCTTACCTACTACAACAAGTTGCCTATTATGCAAATCTCTAATGAACATTGACTTTGGAGTAAACTCAATAGACTTCCTTGTACCACTATATGCAATTTGATAAACATAAAGAAGATTATTGGTAAGCTCAAGAATATATAGGACATTTTAAAAGCTCTCGGTACCTGTGTCAACATCTCATTTGCAACAAACAACCATGTACTTATTATTAGTCATCAATATCTCAGTTGTAAGGGAAGGCTCAAATGTCAAGAACTAATATGGTGAACACCCATGTGATCGGAAGCTCTAAAGTCAAGAATCCATCCAATACACTCATCAACTATAGTTACAACAAGGGCTTTACCTTTCATCTTATCACTTCCTTTATCATGACATGGTGATCTTGTTCATGTGTAGACAAAGAGGGTTGTGAAGAAGAAGAGGGTGAACTAAAATATTTTGAAGGAAAATAAATATTATGTTCCTTAAGAATTGTGTCATTTCATCTAACTCTTTCTTATAAAAATTATGTACACCATGCCTTGGTTTATTGCAATAAGGACATTTTGGTCTCTCCTTAGTTTTATCCTCTTTGGAAGAGGTGGGGGTCTCATTATATTTTGTCTTAGTTTTAGATTTCTTCTTACCTTTGTATTTAGGTGATTGAGCTAACAAAGCTCGATTCTTAGAAATCACATCCAACTGACTAAATTTTGCTTGTTCTCTAGTCAATTGATCACATTGTTTCAAAAGAAAGAATGTTAAAAGCTTCCCCTAAGCCACCCATAGTGTAATTAAATGAAGGATTGGAGAAATCAAATGACCCATTGAACTTAGACAAAATCAAGAATATGCATTCCTTATTAGATTTATCTTTCCCACATCAAGCCAATTAAGATCTTATAGATTTGAATTTAACCAAATAGTCTTCAATGCTAGGAAATGAATCAGTAGAAAGATATGCCAATTCTGCCTCTAATTGCAAAGCACAAACTTTACTAACTAAACCAAATAATTATTTGTACTTATCTCATACTTGTGGTGTGGAACACTCCTCAATATGGAATAACAAGCTTTCAAAAATATTCAATACAATAAAGCTCACAACCTCATCACATTTGTTCCTGAAGTACCCTAAATTTGCATGTAAGACCAACTTCAAATACTCATTAGAAGGGTTAGTCTAAAACATACAAATCTACAAATACATCTATGAAATACAATATCTATGCTAAAGAAATGCCACAAGTAACAAAAACAACATCAAGAAGACATTTCAAAAGCAAGATAATCACCTATTCCATATTGGATTGGTGTCACATGTGCTAGTGACCCTTTCCCAACCCTTGCTAAGAAGCCAAAATGATGAAATGCAAATGGAGATGATGAGCAAGATGAGTTCTCAAATCAAGAGAGTAACCTTGCATAAAAGTTGTGGATGGATGAATGAGGATTAAGGCCTTCTTTTATAGATTTCCTTGATGAGAGATTGGCCAAGAGGGTGAATGTGGGACTAAAGATCCACCAATGAGAATAGGCCACTTGTCAAGTGGTGATAGGCCAATGGATGTGCAAAATTTGGGAAGAGTGCCCATGAAAGGGAGAATTTGAATTCAAATTTTGCAATAAATTTTGAGAGGGGGACAAGAAAAAGAGCAATAAATGCAATGTTGGAGGGACAAATCAACTTGTCATGTTGAGTGAAAATGAGGGTTTTAATAAATCAATAAATTGATTTATTTGTGCAAGTGGAGATATCTAGAGAATGCAAGTGGGTAAGGTTAGCATTTAATCAGGATTAGATTAAATTAATGATGATTAGGCTAGTTTGACTTTCATGATTTAAATATTTGATTTATTTAAATTAGAAAAGGATGAAATATGGATTAGATCTAATTAAATAAATGTTTGATTTATTTAATTAAAGGGATGATGTTTGATTTATTTGATTAAAAGGTTGATGATAATGTTTTATTTAATTTTAAAATAAATGACCTTAAGAGATGGGAATTAATGAAATTACCTGATAATTGAATGAAGGTGAATCTGATCAATCGATGAATGGACCTAATGAATAATCCTGATTGAATGCACAATGTTAATTTTGCATGTCTACAATTCCTATGAGAAAATCTCTCATATCCTTGAATTCAAGTTGATGATCGCCTAAGGTAGACCACAAACCCTTGGACCATAGTAATTGTTGTCACATAAAATTGCACCATGTTGAACATAGGCTCAATATTCTAATGACACAATAGAAATGACCTCAAGGTGTGGGACCTTACAAGTTAAGTTCAAGTCTTCAAAGAAGGTTGGATTCTTCTTTTGATCCAAGTGCAAATGTATTGGTCCAACCCATCACATAGAAACCTACCACTACCCTACTCTAACTGACTCACAGGGGAAAAGAGATAGAAGAAAAACATAAAAGGGGAAAGGGGAGGTGATACACTAAGATAGAATTTGTTTCTTCCTGTCAAATAACACAACATATCAATGAAAGATGGCCAAAAGACTTACACAATTCTCTATTTTGTGAAATTCCAAGGACAACATGAAGGCTAGGGCTTGTACGATGTTGCAAAGGAAGGATATCACAAAACAACAACTACAAACTTAAGTAACACTACACATATGAATGGAAAATAATAGAATGATACTTAAACATGAAGGTAAAGAAGGTTCACACAACACATTCAAGGAGAGAAGAGGTAAAAGTAGTCAATTTCATTAATATGAAGGCATAAAATCCAATTTTACAATTGCATAGTTTTCCAAAAAAATTGTGAGAGGATCCCAAAGAAGAACCCTTAAAATGAGTATAATAGTTTCCTTTATAGTTTAGGCATAATTGAATATATTTTGTAATCAAACCCTAACCTAGGGTTAGCAGTTGATAGGAAATATAATTGGATTGGATACAATGAATATAAATCCTTGAATTGCATGCTAAAATCATTCCAGAATAACCCAGAAGTGCACACCATGCCTCTGCATTGATGGCCTCTACAATTGTAGAATAAAAAATTCTCATAAAATCTGCCATGAAACTCAGCCATAAATGGTCTACAATAGAAAGAATGTCTTTACAATATGTGAGAAGTATGGCCCGTGCCATTTTTGCATTGAATAAGGTGTGGAAATCTACACAAAAACCAACAATGCAAGTAACAAAATTGATATGATAGCTAGAATATCACTTAGACACAAATGAAAAACCCTCCCACAAAAATGGCATGGCTAGTTATTGTCAGATTTTGAATTCAAGTCATAAATCTACAAAAATCAACCCTCCAAATGCCTTGACCAAGTTTGAATTTCCTTGAAAATTATCAACCAATCAAAATGCACCATGTTGGAGTCAATGAACACATCATTAGAGTGGGCTTGTGGAGAAAAGTCGCCGCTAAGGTTGCTAACATCATCAGAGGACACATGTCGGTATTTTTGCACGTATGTGACCAAAATTTGGACCCACCATAAAGAACGTGTGGAATCACAAAATCCAACTAGATGCCACCATGTGTCAACATCCTGCACTTCCATAGGTTAATTTTTTTTAGTGAATTTTCTCCTGCAGAATTGTGGAACTAATGAGAAGGTGATAGATGTCGCAATTTTTGCACTCCCACATCCTAAAATGGGACTTGCCTCAAGAATTCAATGACCTCGTGAAAATAGTGACATGTTTCACCATTTCATGCTTTCACAATAAAAATGGGCATCCTTCATAAAGCTTGCGGGCTCACGGAAACATGCACAAGTGTCATGATTTTTGTGCTTTCGTGCTTGAAATTAGGTATTCTTTTAAAGGCTTGTGGATGAGTGGGATGAATGAGATACTACCAAATGTTTCCATCCCATGCCTCTATGCTTGAAAAAGGAACTTGCTTGAAAGTTTTGCGAGCTTGCAAAATCAATGACACGTGTTAACCCTTTATGCATTCGCAACAAAATTAGGTGCTCTTTGAAAAAATCTGCAGGTGAGAGAAATCCACTAGATACCTCCATGTGGTGACCTTTCCACCACTTCGCAACAAAAATGCCTAAGTGAATTTTACCCTACGGACATGTAGAGCTTGTGCCAATTGTTTCCCTTTTCACGCCTTCGCACTATGAATTTTTTTAATAAAATTGCTTGCGGGGGTGCGAAAATCAAACAAATATGCAAAGGATGTCAGGAGTAGGGACAAAAACCAGACTTGGAATTTTGGACCAAAGTCCGAAAATCCAAAAAGAGACTGGAAGATTGAAAAGGGAAGAAGTCGAGCTCAAGAATGAAAAAAGGATGAATATGTTTAGACCTAATGTCCAAATGTCTGATTAGCTCCCAAAAGTCTAATGAAACAAGAAGAAAGGAAAATTGGGAACTCAGAAGGAAAATGAACTTTTGGACTTGATCTAAAAGTCAATTAGGAGTTCAAAAGGATAAAATTGAAGAAGAGGAAAGAGGGAGAAGAAAACTAGGAAAGCAAAATGGTTTTGAACCTTAGACCAAATGTTTGATTGAGTCTCGAAGTTCTAAAAGGACAAGATTTGAAGAAAGGATGGAATAAAGAAGAAATTGGGAAGTCAGGATGGACTTGGACATAAGTATAAATGTCTGATCAGGACTCGAAGCTTTGAAAGGTTTGAAAGAGAAAAGAAGAAGGGGAAATTGGGAAGAACATACACATTTGGACTTGGTCCAAATGTCCGTTTAGAGCCTGAGACTTCAAAGGGACTTTGAGAAGAAAAAAGAAGGAAGAAAATCCATCCTTTGAACATTTTTGCAAAATGGGTTTTTGAGTGCATATTGACAAAGGGGGAAAACAACTAGTAGAGACACTTTTGGGCATAATGAACCAATATATCAGATTGGTTATAACTGATCGAATATGCTAGAAAATAGGGGGTGGCACAAAGTGTCAATAGTAACCTTTGTATTCTTACTTCCCATGTATAATAATTATGAGGAATGAGTACTTCAAATGAACTTGGTTTAGCCATGAGAGCAATAAGCACCAAGAGAGCAAAAAAATAATATACTACAAAAATTTGATATGAAACCTCCTAAAACTAAATCAGCACTAAAAATGAAGCCCTCCCAAAAAGACAAAACCTCTCTAGGATTTAGGATGTTCAAGTAATAAACCAAAATGCAAATATGCAAAAAATATAAATAAATGATACCCAGGGCTAAATCTAGAATATAAGCATGAATAGGACTAAAGAGCTCCTTAATATCTTTCAAATGTCGTTGGATTCACAAAAATTAGATAAATTGAAAAAATGATGAGCTCAGAGGTCCAAAAAGGATATTTGACTTCAATCAGCAATAAATTGCACTTGCAACAAAATCTAGAAAAATGATTTACACCATTGTGAAGTGCTCAAAATTTTAGCGAGAAACCCCCATCAATATGGTCACCATGACTTAAGGATGCCAAAAAAATTAGCGAGCAACCATCCTTTCGATGCAAGGATAAATCTATAGAACAGGGCAATTTAGGGCATGCGAGATGAGAGTTGGCAACCCTGGTGTCAATTAAAATAGGAGATACATCACAACAAGATTTCTTGGTTCTTGCCTTGCAAGAGCACAATCCCCCAGGAGAAACCAAACCATCCTATGACAAAGATGATCTATATTCACCATAATTGTTTGAAGTGTGAGCAGAGGAGAGTGCAAAAGTGTGAGGCATTTCAGAGCTATATTTTATATGAATTTGGTTATTATAATTTTATTTTAATTTGAACAGAATTATTACATATATTGTAATGGATTATTCATCTAAATATAATCTAGTTTTGTATATTTAGGTAGATTACACTTTTCATTGATATTTTGCAATTATGACAAATTAAGTTTATGAATATAATATTCCTATTATTTGTTTTACATTATAAAAGTAGGGAAAGAGCCCCGATCTTGAAAGTTTTAGGACATTAAAAGCAGATTAAGAAAATAGCAAAAGGTTACGCAGGCCCAAAGAAACAACAAAGGGCATGGATGCCCGGAGAAATAAGGCAACAAAAAAAATAGAGAGACCATAAAACAAAACACAAGAACCAACTAATAGATCAAGTCCCAGTCGTCCATGATTGCATCAAGGGAGATTTCACATTCCTCCTTATCATTATATTCAACAAAATTGTTAACCTACATAGTCTCCTTTGCATTAACTTTAGCTCACTTTTTTGTTTGTTAATCTTTGAATGACTAGAGACAATACCCATAATAGCCTTCTCCATAATGCCATGATTCAACTTTATAATGTTGGGAAGGGTATTTTCAAAATGAGTAAACCTATCATTAAGACTATTAGAAACCAAATTTTCTAGCTCCAACACATGATTCTACAACTTCTTTATGACCTCCTTGTCTATATCATTAGTATTGTGTGCAAGGCTATAAGGAGGGAAATTATCCTCCCTGTCGTTAGTGTTGTTTATAGGGCCAGGGGAAGGAGGGTTATAATAATTTTACATCTTTGTGGCCACCATAAAAGTATGGTCATAGCTCATATCGACCTCATCATCATCCTCCATATCAACCTGTTCCTTGTTAGGTTCATTGTCTTGCTACTCATTTGAGTCATGATCCAAGTCATCCTCCTTCAAGCCCTCCTCAGTTTGAGAGAGGAACTCCTCTTCATCCGACTCATCCTGCTCAGTCATCTCCTAAATTCGTATTCCTTTGTAAGTGTTAGGGTTAGCAATGAAGAGGGATTTAGGAAGTTTGACAGTCATGTGCCCACCAAACTCTTTGATGTTAGTAAGAGTAGACTCCATAGCTGAATTATTCAACCCCTCAGCATAAATTTTTTTTATAGCCTCACCATCATCTAGATTGGGGCTTTTAGCCTTCTTGGCAGATTTTCCATGTTGTTTTTCTTTCATACTAGGGGTTGCTTGTCTTTTCTTAGCAAGCGAGGTGTCAAGAAGCTCAAGTTGGAGGGTAGGGATCACAATACTTAGATTCTTACCCTTAGGGCTTGGACCCACCTTTCCAATAGAGAAAGGTTTAGTTTTAGCAAGGGTGGGGGGCCTAAGGGTTTGTCTTTAATTAGCTTAACTTTGACACCATAATGAACCTTAGGATTAGAGGTGGGGTAGTCCCTAGACAATATTTGTAAAGGGCTATGATAAGTCCTTGGTGTAAAGGAGGGTAGGCAACTTTAACAATGCAAGATTCAAGTGAGGTAAACATAAAGAAGGGGAGATTCATTTTCTTATTGTGGTAGAGGTGATTCAGAATCATAAAGTGGTACCCCTGCATAGTTTGGAAGTGGTCTTTGAGGGTAAAATACTTCATACAATGTAGACTCACTAGGGCCCAAGGAGTTGGATGCTTCTCACAACTGTAATCACTTTGAAAGTGAACAACTTTCTCTTTTCCTCTAAAGAAATCATACAATGTCCCTATTTTTTGTTAATTTGTAAAAATGTTTATTTTATTCATCTTTAAAAGTAATTATGTCTTTCTTGAGATGTAATATGTGGAAAACTATATATGCATGTATAGAGGTATGTCTTAAATTTTTTAAAATGATTCTATCAAGTGAAGTTGAAGTGTTTTTTAACTTTGTTAATTTTTTTGCGTGTATATTTGTTGCTTTGTTTTGTGAAGCAATTTAGTTTTTTTATCATCTTGAATCTCTTTACTTTAGATACAACAACCAATGTGATGTTCATGTTATTATTTCTAATGATTTTATTTTATTTTATGAAATGTCATATTCAATTGGATATTAATCATGCATATTTCGTAAGTTAAAATTGGTTCAAATAATCCATGAACATGATATACATCATGTGATATGATTGAAAATTATTTTCCATGGGTTGTCTAACTAAAATTTATGTACTTATTTCCTCTTGTTAATGACCAAACACATTTTATATGCCAACCTATTTGGATATCCAATGATCAAAACATGTCTCCCACAACCCAATCCCTTTATCATTTTATTTGGGAGTATTTAAATTCACACTCTATGTAGATATGTTTCAACATTCTATATTTTGTGTAATTCATATAATTTACAAGGATATAACTCATAAGTAGACGAAGTACTTGCTTCTATATTACCTTGTACAAGAGAACTAAAGAAGTAATCAATGGTTCCATTGTGTAATTGAATTGATATATAATGAAAACGAAGTAAAAACTCTAATGAGTAAAAATATATCCTCCTATATTGTATCTAAATGTATTAATTTTAAGCAATCCTTCATTTTATAATACATTATAAATATTGTAAATTTGAGATTGGTTTGTTGATTTACAATTTTTTCAATTGGTAAGTGTTACCATGGGGGTAGCTCACTTTTCCTTAATAACATGGAGATACATAAGCTCATAAGAGAGAAAAAAAACATCAATACTTCGGATTTCTCAAAGACATCAAGAAGAAAATTCTCTCATAGATCTCAATAACTTGAACAATTTGATCTAAGGAGAATAGGTCATCTTGCATTAAATTTTTTTTGAAAGTATCCATATTCTTCCATTCTAAACCTTCCTTGAATAGTTTAAATACTTATGTGGTAACTTTATTTTGTTTAATGGCATTGATGTCAAATATCCCAACAATGAGGTTGTCATTGGGAAGGATGTCCACCAAGGAAATAATTTGATTTGTACTCTCCAACAAATGCATTCACAAGAGAGAACAAGAGATAACCAAGCCAAAGTTGGATATCATTGAAAACTATATGATATTGGAGAAGAAAACATCATTAACCCAACTGTCATGGACATGCCCAACCACCAAAAAAGATTGTCCTATAATCTATAGGATGGCCACATCCACCCCATCATAATTTGTCTTAAACAACCTTCAAATTTGAGTCTTGGAATCTTTAGTCAAGAAATGATACTCCAACACAAATAATCTACACATAACTATTTTGTAGAGAAGAATAAAAGAAATTTAAAAGAGTCGGTGAAAAAGGAGGACCCAAGAAAACATATAAAAGGCTAGAGTCCATTCTTGCAGATCACTTGAGAAATATTTTTTGGAAATATTGTAGAAAGTTGATTGGTCAATCCTGAAGTTTGCTAGAAGGTCCCCAACTTTATTCACTTCGTAGTAAACATGCTTGATTGAAAAATCTAGATGTTCAATTATGCTCCAAATATTATCATTCCACAGCTATAGATTTTAGTTTGATATTGTTATTTTCTTTATACCATTAATACAAATAAAGAGTTTCCCTCAATGTCAACCATTGAATACTTCATTTGATCGTACAATTTGATCCCCTTGTATAAGGCTTCAAACTTAGCTTCTTTATTGGTTTTGTGGCCTAGCACTAGAGGGCTCAGGGTTACCTTGAGAGGCCTCATCAAAGTGGAGTTTGAACCTTCCTTTGAGAGGGGTTGTTTTTTATTTACAATTATCTATATCTACTATATCTATTTCTATGTGTCTCTTGATTCTCTTTTCCTCTTCATTTTTTTCAAACAAGTAGAAAAAATTTAAGATTAAAATGTGAGGAGGGTGCAGTACTTGTGATATGTATGAAGTAAATGCTTATTGAGTTCCTTCTTCTAGTGGCTCTCTAAAATATTATTTTGTTCTTTTTCATTTATTTCTCCCTTCTCCACATTTTGAAAAATAACATTGTCAGTCTTATTGCAATATCAACTATATTGCAACATTTGAAGTACAAACACTATAGATATCTAAGAGAAATTATAATTCAAACCCAATTCCATATAATTTTTGTTTTGTTTTGTTGATATACATTCACAAAGTCATGTTCATTTGAAATGTAAACGTTACAAATATTCAAGAGAATTTATAATCATATTTTAATTTCATATGATTTTATTTTTAAATTGTGTAAGATGTCAAATATGTGTTTTGATGATATACATTCATAAATAAATGTCAATAGAAAGAATTTTAAATCTTTATCTAATTAGTCATAAAACTATATATATATATATATATCTTATGAAATATCCCAAAACAAATTAGTATAGACACCATATCATAATAATTATTGAAACCTAAATCTAATTACATAAACTAAATAAAAAAGGAGAAAGAATATTAAAATGAGAAGAAAAATATATTTTTTAGATAGTAAAAATGCATGTAGAGAATTGATCAAATAACTAATAATTTAAAACTCATAAAGCAAAGCTAACCCATTCTATTAAAGTTGGTTCTATCACTAAGATTTTTAACATTACCAAAATGTGACATGCTTAAACACTAATTTAATTTGTAATTAATTTGCTACATGCTTATAAAATAAAATGATATATAATATCATATCATAAATCATTTAAAAGGTATCTATCTCAAATTTATATAAAAATTTGAATACTACTTTCCATATATCTAATTGTCTTTGAAGAGTAAAACATGTAGATTTTCCAATTTAGAATTTATAGTTTTTTTAGTGTGAGACACAAACAAATCTCATAACACGTGGTAATGATAGGTAAATATTTATTTGTATGGCCTTAGGTACAATACACAATTCACAAAGGCTTACATTAGACAAGGTCAAATAGTCATTGACAATACTCTAAAGTAGGGATTGAAACATGTCTATTACAGGGTTATATCCTTTAAATACCTTATATAACATCCATATTCTCTTTCACTTGCTACTCCAAATTGATATACAATGATTACAAAACTATTGAAAGAATGAAATAATAAAATTAAAATAAAATATAAAACAAGACATCTCACAAATAGTTTATCAAGGATTAATTTCTATGAAATGTAAAGGCTCGACACTATAAGGGATGGTTCAAGTTTCAATCCTGGACAAATTTTGTGGAATAAATACTGATCAATACTTAACGCTAAGTTGAAGTAGGTCAATAATTCATGTACCCAATACATACAAGGCACAAAAAAGTTTGAGATATTTATCCTCCCAACTCTCAAAAATAAGCAATAACGTAATAAAAAATATACCTTCAATATAATTTACCTCAGGAAAATAATTATACATTAATAAATTATGGGATTTAGAGTTGAGGCTAACAAAATATATTGTAATTAATGTAAAATTAAAATAAAATAGATACCTAGCTCTAGATTCGATGAAGATATAATTGTGCTAGATGTTAGGAATTAATTTTCCATATCAACAAAAAATTAGAGCCTATCAAATGATTATGATAGAATTGAAAATCTAGTAGTGAACTTGATTGGTTCACTTATGCAAGTGTGAAAGTGGTCTTCTACTACAAAATTAAACTAAGAATTGTGGATCTAAACTTCTTTAGTTTGGACTTATGCAATTTGTTTGCCTTTCTATTTTTGATTTGAATATGAAAAAATGATGTTTATAAACATAATTAGAGAAATTTTCAAGTGAGGGTTATGCTATCCTTAGTCAAGTCCCTAGGCGGATCAGTTTAATGATGGCAAACCAAGGTCAAAGCCAATAGGTAAGCATGCAATATGTTGCTAAAATGATCATGCCATGTTGATCTGTTGTAATGTTTTTAATGCAAAGCAAAATCCAATTGCCTTACAAGATGATTGAATTAAGCAACTCAATCCCAATTCCAATTCAACTGCTTATTTTATCAACATTGATCAATTTTAATGGCATTACAATTTAAGGCAATTCAATCAATTTTATTTAAATCCTGCAATCTTTTGGTTACAGACCATTACAATAATCAAATTTGAATTAGTCTCAATTTTCAATTTCCATTCCCATGTTTAGTTATATAGAGATTTCCTTTAAAAATTCACTTTGTATATTCCCCCTCACTTTTTAGTGTAGCCTCCTCTTTCTCTGTTAGATTTGCACTTAATTTTAATTCATACAAAGTTGCTTGTAATTCTAAATTAACTTCAATGCTTATACAGGCCAAATTCCTATACCCATTCCCATTTTCCTTTGTATGCCATGCCTGCTAGTTTCCTTAGTGTTATTTTATTTGAAATTTTTTCTCCTTCCTACTTACCCACATGCCTCTTTACACTTTTTTTCTTTTCCTTAAATTTGTCTCTTTGTCTTCTCCCCGACTCTACACCATCCCCTCTTTTATTTTTATTAAATTTGTCTTATCATGGCTAGAAAGCACAAAATTGTGTCACACTTTTGGCCAACTAAATAGTTATGAGTGGAATAATTTCACCCTAAACAGTTTCAGGTGAAACAATTTCACTCAAAACTATGTGGCCTATACATTGAAAATAAAGTTTTGGGCGAAACCCTTTAACCCAAAACAAAAAAAAACAATTTTTTTTCTTTGTCGATTTAAAATCTAACTCAATTTGTATGTATGTTTTCGATTGAAAGACTTTTTGGTGAAAGGGTTTTGATTGAAACCATTGCAAACAAAACTTTCTATGTGACATCCTTGTTACCAGTCATCTCATAAGTTTTTAGAAATTTTTGAAACTTTCCACTTGTATATGATATTTCTTCAGTCAATATTTAAAAAAAAAACTAAAAATACCCTTTTGTAAAGCTTGGAGTCAAGAATCCAAATATTTATTATTTATATATTTTGATTAGTTTTTGTTGAATGAACAAGATAACTAAGAGGGGGTGAATCAGTTGTAGCAAATTAAAATATCAAAACCCTCAACAGTAATCAATTTTGGACATGCATTCATTAAACCCTTATTTTGTTAAAGTGATTAATCATGAAATGCATATAACAAAAACTAAAATAACAACACCATACATGAGAGAACACCAGATTTACGTGGAAAAACCAATGAGGGAAAAACCATGGTGAGGATTAACTCACAATATAAGTAATTGCAAAATTGATACAAGGGTTCATTGCTAGAATATGACACATTGTCCAAAAAGGCTCACAAGCAAGGCTCACTGCCACATAAAGAAATACAAGAAGATAGAAGAGAAATTTTACATAGAGAATAACTTCTCAATGCAACAAGGAATCCACCACAAATGCTCCAACACTTTTGTAGCCTTGCATGAAAGATTATAGACACCTTCAGCTCACTGCCTTCAAGTATTTGTTGATGCCAAAAATTGATAAGGTAACAACCCTTCGTGGGAAACTCAATTTATGGGGGACCTATTGCGCTAAATTGAGTGACCTCCAGATTTTTAAAGAAGTTGGCTTCTTCTGTAATGGGGGTTTGGAAAGGGAAAAGGAAACAAATACATAAAATAAAGTCTAATCTAAGGTGATAAGCCAAGACTTAAAAATAGGCACGATAAATCATAGATCTAAGGGCTCGATTGGTACTTGCAATGTCCCAGAAAGGTGAAAACTAAAGATTAAAGTGTAGATAATCCATTCATTGACATAAAATAACATTGCACACATTCCTATTGCCAAGAAGAGTCACAATACATTCCTACTGCCAAGAAGAATCATAAGACATGATCTAGACCAACAAAATTGCTTTCAATTTATAGAATCTCTTAAATGAAATATCCAAACAATACCAACATAGTCTAAAGTTAATCAAATAGCATAAAAGAATAGAAAGGCCGAACAATTGGCATAGTCTGAGGTTCTTTGCAATAATGAAAAACAATAATAAAGGCTTGGTGTCTTTTCTAAAATCAATGTTCTTCTAAAAATTTGGACCCTTCCCTCAAAACAGAGAGAAGTATATATAGCTGAAACTCCCACTGCCTTGGCAAGCAATAACAGAAAAATATTTCAAGATCCTTGGCAATGATGTAGAATTGAGTATTCCTCCAGGTCGTTGCAACAAAAAAATATTCAAAACCAAGCATATGGTCGTTCCAAGCCTAGGTGCATCCTTTGCAAATGATGGCAGTGGTCCCGGCGAGGTCAAGTAGGCAAGTGTCATCACCTTGTAAAGAGAAAGCAATTATGACACGCAATGGCCAGTCGCAGTGTTTGGTTCACTTCATCCATCACCCAAATACAAAACCCGCTAAAGAAACACATGGCAACATAGCGCAACCCGTGTGAGTCTTTATCTTTCATTATCGAAAGCTTGTGCTAAGGTGACACATGGTGTGTGGGCAGAGCTCTACCCAAAAGTGAAGGGAAGCGGTCATCAATTGTGCACAGCGATGATACGTGGTAGCATAGCGGGGCCTCTTTCAAATGCGAAGGAAAACTTTTGGGGAGCGCAGAGCAAACACATGGAGGAGGCAATAGAGTTTGACAAAAAGGGTCGAGTGGCTCATTTGCAAAGCGTGGGCTGATACTTAACCCCAAAAATATATACTCGAAGAGAGCTTGTTGAATATTTATTCACAACTTTTGGAAACTACTAGGGGCATTTCACTTGAGGAACGAAGAACCCAAAATTTCTTTGGTTTACAGACCAAAGCACCATTCATCGATTGATGGAGTCAGAGCTTGGAAAGAGCCGCCTACAGGGGTAGCCAATTGTTCTCAGATGGCCTTGCTATGTTGCACAAATTCTTTTGTGCTCCAACCAGGTCGAGCACTTCCTTATAAGGCAGTGTCTCAAGAAAACTGACCCTTGCCTTGCAATAAAAGAATAATTGTGCAAGAGGATGAATATCCCCCTCAATGTCAACTGTTGTGGGAGGATGGTTGAAATTCTGGAAAGAATTTGGGTCATTTTCCTTCTCCTCTATTCTTTCTACAATCTCTTCGGTTGTAGCAATAGAGCCATCTTCAAGGAATGGAGGTGGCAGACCCATATCACTTAATCTGGAGAAACTTTGCCACATGTTGTCCATTGTTTGGTTTAGAGTAGCTACGACCGCTCTAGTGCATTGGAAGACTGAGTGACAATGGATTAGCTTGTTTTTCGTCTGGGTAGTTGCATCCCAATATTCCATTCCTACCTTGGCGAGGTCTTCATCAGAGACTGAATACAGCTTGGTGAGCAGATTTGTTGCTTCTGGAACCTTTTCTAAGATAAACTATGGGAATTGCTCCATTGTACCTTGAACCTCCTGGCTTAGTCTTGTTGCCTTGGAAATGAATCGGAGCATGGGCTACAGTGTTAGGCAAAAAGTTTTAATCTTTTCCCATTGAGAAACATACAACTGCCTAACCAATGGAATAAGATCCAGCTACGCAAGGGAGGCTAGGAGAGATTTTTTTAGAGAGGTGATCTCCACGTCGTTTGAGTTAATGATCTTAGCCAATTCCCCGCCTTTTCCTTT
Organism: Sequoia sempervirens; assembly: GCA_007258455.2. Lineage (NCBI taxonomy): Eukaryota > Viridiplantae > Streptophyta > Pinopsida > Cupressales > Cupressaceae > Sequoia > Sequoia sempervirens. Next base: position 27,996 of record VDFB02321538.1, read on the forward strand.
TTTAGACGCCAGTTGCTCCTTGGAGCTACTTATTTCTTTATGCTAGTTTTCCTCAACTTGGGAGTGATTTGCCAATTGTATGTCAAGATAGGACTTTGTATCCTGAAGTTATTTTTCTAATTGGGCCTTTTGGCCCTCAAATTCAACATTTTTCTCTTGTAACTTTTGCACATATTGATCTCGTTGATGCTCTAAGGCTTCATTCTTTTATGCCATCCCTTGATCATATTCAATGCGATGCCGCTCCAACTCTTTGTTCCTTAGCTGCAAATTATGTTCTGCCATAATCAATTGGCTCTGGTACTCCTGATTCTTAGTACGCAACTCATTAACCTCAATGGGTTCGATGGCCTGAACCTTCGCAAGTTCCTCCTAATTTTTTTTCTTCCTCTCTTCTGCTATCAGCGCCCTCTCTATTAAGCGTGCAACATCCGCTTCTAGGAATTTCTCCTTTTTCTATAAAAAACTAGCCTTTTCCTTTAATGATTTAAGTTGCTCATCCATTTTCTTCAACTGGCGACCAATCTTAAGGAAGTCGGAGGTGATCACCCATTGCGTTTTCTCCATAAGCTCAACTTTATCCTATGGTTGGGATGCCTTCATGTCAATCCCTATTGCATACACTTCATAGTCTTCTGGATGCATCTCCCCTTGTGGCTTGGTTACCATCGGGTACATGGTTGCAAAATTTAGCTCTTGTTTGGTCTCATCATAGAGAGTTTGCATATTTGGTTCTACATACCTACTATCATCTTTGGCCTTGCGCTTTTGTATTCTGTTTGCGCATGCTTCCCTTCTGGAGTCAGTCTACGCCATGAATTGGGTTGGCGACGAGACTCGTCCACTGCGAACGGAGCACCGATAGATAGGGCATATGGATAGGTAATTTTGATAAGCCCGACATTTGCTTTTTCTGGAGAGTGATAGTTTGTGGGGAGAAGGGAGGTACATGCCAAAGCTTGGTTTGAGAACCAGTAGAAGGCCTTGTAATTTTCCAAGGTTCAATTGGTGAACCGACGGATGGACTCATGGATTGAAAAGGTGAAGGAGTGGTCATCGTGGAGTCCGCTTGTTGTGAGAGAAGGGGAAGATTTGTGGTGATAGTAGAAGTAGGGGTGCCAATAGTGGGTAAGCCTTCAGAAAGTGAGGCAAGGAAGGTTTGAGCGGCAACAGCTGGTGTAAGGGTTCGCAGAGGAGTAAAGGCAAATGGAGTGGCCTATGAGAACTGGGAGAAACCTCCTGCAATCATTGGATCAAAAGTGGGAATCGAAGGGCCTGCACTCATGGTGGGGGTTGCCACATAGACAGTGGAAGATACTAAGGACTGAGAAGCAAGAGAAGAAGGAACAAAAAATACCTGTTGACTGGTCGATGGTGGAAAATTTTCTCGTTACTGGCTCTTCCTCTCCTTCAAGTTCCTAGCTAGCTGCAAGCACCTGGCTTGCAGCGGGTTCTTGTGAACTTTCTCCAACAATAACTTTTGTACGATGTCGCTTTATGGGTAGGGTTTCCCCAACCTCGGCAATTACTGTCAGCTGTTGCTGCAACACTATAGTCCCCTTAGCAACCCAAATGAGTGTGTGAGAGGCCCTTGATACATTGAACTGCACATTTGTAGATACATAGGCGGGTTGTCCTGTAGAGCTTTTCTCCTGCGGCGCGGAGGACATGGAAGTCCCTACTTCTTCTTCTTCTTCTTCTTGTTCTTTAGACCCACCTTTTGGGTCGTTGCCTTTATTGGTGTTGGAGTCAGAGGTTGCATGTTCATCATCCCACCATTTTTCAAATACTTTGTCATCCTTCAAACTTCCATAAGGAGCATCCAACTATCTTGTTTCTTGGCGATATTTCCAGAAGACTCTTATTTTCTCATCAATCCATTCCTCTTTTTTCTGCAACTTGTTGTACATGGTGTGGTCCATCTAGACACTATCCTTAGCCTCCACCACAATGAAGTAAAATTTGTGCCAAGGCTCTTTATGGTCCTATGTGGTGATACGCGCTAGTTTAATAAAAATTCCATCCTTGTCCTCCCATGGGTTGTGCCTCTTTTCCTAGTAGGGTCGAGGAGTGTGAATAACTTTCATGTGTGGCTATGATAGATCATTGAAAGGATTGTACTCCCATTTATCACATATCAAAACCAACCCTAAGTGAGAGAGTTTATCCTGCAATAATTGGTGCGACTGTTTCTTTTCTAGGGCCACTATTTTGAAACTCTTCAGACAAGTGAAAAATCCTTTCCTCTTGACGCTTTGGCTGCTACATAAGGTATAATCAATAATGCACACGTACCGATACATTTTGAGTGTGAGCACTCTATTTGTGACACAGGTTGGAAGTCAAAAAGGTTGATCAATGAAGCCCCGCATCCAAAGGATTGTGAAATCCATGCTAAAGAACCAGTCACAAGCGGGAGTGAAACTCTGCATATATTCGTTTTGATCTATGTTGAGCCAGATCATGTCACCTGATCCTTGTAAATCTTGCAAAAATAGAGTTATAAAGTAATCCAAAAATGTAGAGTAACCATATGTCATGGAAAGGAAAGGTGTCCATGTGGATACTGGCTTCCTTCTCTGCTTTTCATCAAAAATAGACAATTCAAAATATTCGCTGAAGAAATCAGGATTTTGATGTAGAAACATATGAACTAGGAAAGAGAGATATCTAAACTTCCCTTCTACCAGGTAATTCTCTATTTGTCTTACCATTTCCTCCACAAGGAATTCAACGAAATCGTACCAGAAGAAATTGTGTTGCTTGCAGAATTGGAGACTTGACCCTAATTGAAAGGCGTGCACCATCTCGTCAGAGTCCAGTCCACACACAAATGCTAGCATTGAAAAGGCATCCCGCATGTCTTCAACAAATGAATCGTGCAACAATGGGATACTCGGCAGCTGAGCACCTGGGATTCCCTTCTTTCCAATCTCCTCAATTAGGAAATTTGGGCCTTTTTTCATCCTCTCCCATGTGTTTTCTCCTTTAGTAGGAGTGAAGGACTCAATTTTCTCCTTTCTGGTATTTGGGTCCAGGATACATAGCATGTGCCAAATGGCTGGTGGGTTGATATTAACATTTAAGGTTCAGCCTTTGATGTTGTGGGTGCTCAGGTTATAACACTGAATGGCCACATCAACTAGCTCCGGGCAATAATGTACCAGCGGGACCATGTACTGCGGAAGCCCGCTATACCATACCTTTTTTGTTGTTGATATCGCTTGCTAGGATGTCTTCATCCTTGCATAGGCTACTTCTCTCAAGGACTTAGTGTTTTTCACGAGGTGTGGGTCATGAATGTTGTCCCATTCCTCATCAACCTGTTTCTAGTTTCAGTAAACCTTGGGCCTATCTAGCTCCATTTTATTTGCCCATTTTGGCTTGCCTAGTATACCAGGCGTAGCATATGATATATCTTCATCGACATAAACAACCTCTGATGACCGTATAGCCCTAAGCAAGGGTTGGTTAGCTTCCTCTTGAATTTGTTGTGTTGAACTCTCTGTCATTTTCTCCTTAGATGAAAGCTTCTATAGGGCTTTAATTCTCTGCAACTTTCACTCGGCTCTAGATATGCCAAAACTTTTCTTCACTTGGATTAGTGTGTTTCAAAAGACATTTAAGCATTAAAAGTTTTTTAGGCGATATTTAGCTATCTTTCCTCAAGATGGTAGAAGAAAGTGGGATTTTTGCATTTAATTCGGCATATATCGCCAACTCCTTGCTTCGTGTGAAAATGAATTACTTACCATTTCGAAATGACAATAATTCATTATTGCATTTGGAAACCGTGTGATATGATGTGATTTCCTTGGAACTTGAGCCACGATTTTCCTTCTAGCCTTGCATTGGTATGTGCTGGTGATTAATATCCCAGACGGAATGATTAAGCCAAAGCAAATGATCACCGCCTGAAAAGATATGAATCTTGCCTTGGGTTTTGGGAAACGCCTGTGAGGTCACAGAATAGCCTACACACCGTTCAACTTATTGTCGATGAGCACCACCATTTTTAAGCTAATTAATTAGCTCTCATTAACTCAACACGCATTGAACTGTGCTTTAGCATACATAATCGGTTAGGAAATGCGAGTAAACCCAGGCACACTTTTTAAGTTGGCACTTGGTCACCATCACATTTTTGAGAAGTCGATTAGCATGCTTTTCCTCATTTTTTCTATAAATAGGCCTTTAAGCAGTGAGAAAATCACACTTAGCATTTGAGCAATTTTTAGCAATAGGTCATTGGCTTAGTATTTGGCTTTTATTACTGGAAAAGTTCTTCATAGACTAGGTTGTAGGCAAGCTTTAGAAATAGTTAGCAGGTAATAGCAATGTGTTGGTACCATGGATACTCCTATTAGGCTAGTGCCACATAAGTCACACACAACTTTCCTAGGCAAGATTTCTACTAGACATCTAAAGAGGATGATGAAGAACAAACACTCCCTAGCTTTAATAGCCATGAAGTGGGTTTTGGGTCGAGATTGTCTGGAGTATGAAGATAAATACCACGTTAATACCGACATTTGCTCACACTTTGTTGCGTCTATGTTGGATATTGGTATTCCCAGGCCACTGGTTCTGAAATTAGTCAAAGAAATCTTTCCCAAAAAGTACCTGAATGGTCTAGGTGAGGTTGTTTCTCATGCTACATATGGGGTAGGCTTGCCAACAACCAATGACCTCAGGCACTATATTGAGGAAGAAGCAGTTGTCCCATGGCTATCGTTTCTCAACAGATTTTGCCTCTGTACACACGACGAGCACCAATGGAGAGTTACCCAGGCGTTGCACTTTCTCTTTTGCATCTACAACATAGTGCCTTTCTACAACATCAACTGATACACTGACTTCATGAACCTTGTGTTTCCTCTGCCAATGGTTGTTGTTCCAAATGTTGTTGCTTCTATTGCTGGTGTGCCTGCTGATGAGGATGTGGTAGACGCTACCATTGATGCGTCGATAGCTGTTGCTCATGCCGTTGGATGAAATGCCTCCTAGACTTCTTGTTTTTTGCTTTTAAGAATATGCCACCCATTGTCTAGTTTTTGTATATATGCCTGAAAATGCCATACATAATATATATACGAAAAGCAAACCATGTTTAATCATATAATTTTTGAATTATGGCTTTCTAGCCATTTTCGCCATGTAAAAATGAAAGCATATATATATAATGAAATATAGCTTTATAAAAACTATGGCTCTTTTTCTTTTGGCATTTTGTCATATGGGTTTCTTTTCTTTTAGCATATTCGTTGATTTCCTTTGCATATGGGTGTTTTTCTTGATTATTCTTGCAAAGCATTTTTATTGCGTTGTTCTAGTAATGATGGATTATTCCTCCACCCTGAACCACAAATTAATTCTAAAAAATACTGGCCAACAGAACAAAAGGGAAAGAAAATAAAAGAATTATTAACATATGTACAATAGTAAAATTTTCCCCTCAACGAAACAGCTTAAGATGAATCCCGTTGACCGAAATTCCTAAGGCTTCATGTTCCATGCTTTCCAACTTGAAAGAATTATGCTCTTTGCACTTAATGATTTTAAACAGGCCCTCCCAAAGGCTATCAAATTTTTCGTGTTGACTTGGCTTCGCAACCCTTTCATTGAATTTCAACACTAAGTCTCTGAACTTTAGGCCTTGGTTGGACGCCTTCTTGTCAAACCATCGCTTGACCACTTGCTGGCAGTTTATCATGGCTATTAGGGACTTCCCCATTTTTTCTTGTACTTCTAATAGTTCGGCAAGTCGAACCTCCATGGCGCCATTTTTTTCTATCTCGAGGGATTTCAACAATTGAAGTGTTGGAATCTCCATGGATATAGGCAACAGTGCCTCTTTTATGTATACCAACTCATAAGGTGAAGTTTTAAGGATTTGCTTAGGAGTTATGCAGTCTTCCCAAAGTGCCACCCAAAGCTTTTTATGTCATTCTCTCTGGTGCTCTGAACCAATTCTTTTAAGGAGTCAGACCACGTTCTTGTTCATCGACTCAGTTAGGTTGTTTCCTTACCGGTAATAATTCGATGATGTCTTAAGGAATATGCCATTTGTTAATGCAAAGTGGCATATCTTTGTGCCTAGGAAAGATCTGGCATTATCAGAAATGATAGTCTTCGAAGGGCCGAACCTTGTTACCAGTTCTTCGAGGAAATCCACTATCTCTGCCTCTATTGCATTTTTAAGCGAAGCGACTTCTATCCACCTTGTGAAGTAATCTGTAGCCGTCAGAATCCACTTGTGTCTAGCACTAGAAGCGAGATTGATCATACCAATGAAGTCTAGGCCCCATTGTGCGAATGGTTCATCTGCCACTATAGGCTTGAGAGGCATTATTGAATTCTTCCTTTTGCCTATAAAGAATTGGAATTCCTTGCAAGATTTCACCAAGGAGTGTGAGTCATTGAAAAGTGTGGGCTAATAGTAACCTGTGCACATGATTTTGATGGCGGTGGTCTTAGCGGAGAAGTTCCCACCCGTAGCGCTGTTGTGGAAAGTGTCGAGGAATCTCCTCGCTTGCTCTGCAGTAATGCATCATAGGAGGAGACCATTGAAATTCCTTTTGAAAAGGACCCCTTCCACTAGCACATACCTGCAATTCTGCAGCCAATAGTATCTCCTCTTTTAGAAGGAAAGACTAGGTGGGTACTTTACTGTTTGCATAAACCTCACTCTATCTGTTAGCCAGCAGCCCTCGGACTCTGGCTCATTCATCAAAACAAGCTCTGGTTGCTCTTCTTTGGCGGGTATCTCTTCGTCATGCGCCATGTATTCACACAGTCCTCTTCCACAAACGGTTTTGGTGGGTTTGACCTCAATGTCATATTCAAGGATCTTGGTGATCCAATTAGCTCTATTTTCTGTGATTTCTCCCTCCATGATATATTCACACACACTAGAATGAGCAACATAGATAGTCACTTTGTTGCAAGAAATTAGATGACAATTTTTTAAGTCCCTTTACTATTACAAAGGCTTGTCTTTCGATGAAATTGTAGTTCATCTCATATTCCTTCAGGATCCGGGAGTAGAATGCCACCAGATGTCATCCCTTTCCTTCATTATCCTTTTGAGTTAAAATAGTAGCAATACTGGACTTGCTATTGAATACATACATTATAAAGTCCTTGGACAAGTCTGGGTTAACCAATACAGGAGCTGAGGAAATAACATCCTTAACTTTCTCAAAGGATTCCCTAGCTTCCTTTGTCCACTTAAATGCTTGATCCTTTTTTAGCATTAGGGTGATTGGCTTAATCATTCTCGCGAAGTCAGAAATGAACTTGGTAACGAAGTTTACCTTTCCTAGGAAAGACTAGATGCCTTTCTTGTTAACCAGAAGGGGAAGTTCCTTGATGGCTTTCACCTGCTCAGGGTCAATTGAAACTCCTTCTTTGGACACCACATGTCCCAATAGCTTGCCTTGCGACACTCTGAATACACATTTTTTTGGACTAAGGGAAACCCCGAACTATTGGCATTTCTTAAAAACTATTTCTAAGTGATCAAAATGATCATCCTTAGACTTAGAAAACACAGTAAGATCATCCAAATAAATTAGGATAATCTTGTTGATTAGCTCACGGAAAGCAATGTCCATCGCCCGCTAGAAAGTTGCCCTGGCATTGGATAGGCTAAAAGGCATTTTAGCATATGTGAATGTCCCCCACTTTGTAGTGAACATAGTTTTGTGTTGATCCTCTTCTCTAACTCAAATCTGATTGTAACCAGAGAAGCCATCTAGTAGGGAAAACATTTTCAACCCTGCTACTATTTACAGGATTGATTCCATAGAAGGCAGCGGATAATGATCCTTCAAGGATGCTTTGTTAAGGTCTCATAAGTCCACACACAAGTGGATATCTCCATTTTTCTTTCAGACCGAGACTGGGTTAGATACCCACGTGCTATGCTTGATTGAAAAGGCAATTTGTGACTGGATTAGCTTGGTTAGCTCTTGCACCATTAGTGCTTCGATCTTGGGGTTCACCGACCTCTGCTTTTTTTAAACCAGTTTTGCACCCTCCACCAACTCGATTGCGTGTTGGATGATTTCGGGATCATGTCCCTTCAAGTCATCATAGGACTAGCCCACTACTCCATATTTCTCACAAAAATCAATGAGCCTTTCTTTATCATGATGTAAGACATCCTTCCCAACTCGAAGCTTTCTTCCATCTGAGACCTAAAGGTCTATATAGTCTCTTTTGTCTGCCTCAAACTTTCTTCTATTATTTGTTGCATCGTCACAATCGAAAAGGTTTTCGAGAGTGACCAATCCCTTTGGAAGCTTGTTAGATTTGAGTTGAATAATTTGTCCCCCATAAGCCTCGACAATCTTTGGTTGGAGCTGATCAGTGAATTCCCCTGACTATTGGATGAAAGAGGCAATGTGTTCATCACTTTCAAACACCTTCCAACTTTGATCATTATTAGGAATTGTTAATCAGGCTATCATTCATATAGAGTGCTTGTTGTGAATGAGGTCGAAGGCAGGATCAAACTAGGATTCAATTGATGTCATGCGATCTGTGTCGCTATTTTGTTCTCAGGGAATGGTCTGGATGTTGAAGGCTTCAAAACCCTCAACTAGGTCCTAGACTCGGTGTCGATAGGATCTCATGTGAACATTCTTTGTAGTGGAAATTCCCCAGACTTGGTTGACCACCCGTTCGGAGTCTCCGAACACCATTAGTTGCTTGATGCCCATCTGCTCCGCAAGGCTTAAACCTTGCACTAGTCCTTCGTATTTGGCTTCATTGTTCGAACAAGTGAACTGGAAGTGGAAAGACCTCAGTGTCTTTTCATTCTATGGGGATATTAAACATATCCTAGCTCTTGCGCCTATCTTGCACCTTTCTCTGTCGAAGTACAACGTCCATAACTCAGAGGTTGGGCTGCTTACAGGTTCATTTGTGACCTTTGGGATTTTTTGCTCTTCATCATAAATGACATATGTGCCCAATCCAGTGGAATGGTAATTTCCAAAAGGATCTATGTCAATGAACTCATTTAGAAGAGCCTCATCCTTTTCATGTCGGTTTCCCATCACTTCCTCTTCTTCCAACAACTCAACATAATACATTTCTTCTTTAGTGATAGAGGTGTGGGTGGATTCAAAGTTGATGGTAGCCTTGTCCGCAACATGTTGTGCATGCAAAAGTTTAGAAAATAATTTCAACTTAGCTTCGTGTTTGTTTCGTACAATTAAGTGCATCCAATCTAATGCCAAATATCCACCTATTTTAGCAATAAATTCCCGAGATAGGCAAAGTCCAAACATAGAAGGGACATCAATGATGACAGTATCTTGAGGCACGGTGATGCTAGGACAGTCGAAAAGAGTTAAGGGAATATCTTTAATGACCCCTATTGTCTCAACCTTGTTCCTGTCAAGCTGCATAACTCCTTTGTTCATTGGCTCATAGCTAAGCCCCAAGGCTTTAGCTATTTATTTGGGCATGACTATGGTGCTAGCACTTGAATCAATTATCAAATTATGTAACTTGTTAACCACAATAAGGGTTAGGAAAAATGGTTGTGGCTTACCTTTAACTTCAGCAGGGGGTCCTTCTAAACTATTTGTAAGAACCTTGGTTTGATCTGCTAGATTTATAGCCTTTTATTTTGGAAATTATTGCATTGGTTTGGAACTACCATCTTCCTGGAGAGCTTTTTGAAGTAATGTTTTCTGATTTGAGATAGCTAGGATGTCCCATAGGGACACATTAATGAAGGATTTCTTTAGTTGTTCCACCACATTGAACTGTGGTAGGTTCAAGGCTTTCTAATCCTTGTTCCTCGTTATCGCAATTTCCTTCTGCGGTTGAAAATGTGGTGCAACTGCGATGGTGCTAGGAGATGGATCAGAGGCAGTTTCAAGCTGCGACGTGAATAGTTCACCTGTAAACCTTCGCTTAGAGTGAGTATTGTAATCGAACTATACTTGTGTTGCCTCCGATGTGGAAGCATCGGTCGCAAACACCGCCTCTTCCTCTTCCATCCATGAGAAGAGTCTGTGATCATGAGCGATGTCTGACTCCTATTCTAAGGACATTCCTTGCATTGTGTGATGAGGACCACATTTTCCATTTGTGGAGAGGCATATATATAACCTTTGTGGTATAACATTGCGCCTTGGTTGCATTGCTCTACCACCTTTTGTTGTAAGTTGCCATGCGGGCAGTTTCGGGGCATGTGTGCATCGCTGCAAGGGAAGCACAAAGGATTAATGTCATCGACAAGGTTATTCTTCCCCACAGTCAATTCTCTACTCGACCTTGGTGGGGTGCCTCCTAGCAGAGTAGGTACCGGTACCATTTGGTTGGTGATTTGAGCTGATGGATTAGTGCGTGGACCACTCTGGAACTGATTCTGTTGATATGAAGACCATCCTCCTTGGTAATTATAGTAGGTAGGCTTTGGAGGCATCGACTGGCTCTGCTTGAGGGTGGTTATGTCATTTTCCATAGTCCACAACATTTCCTTGAGATAATTCATTTCATCTTTAGAAGAGCTAGATGTAGAGGCTACACTATGTGGCATTGTCGCATAAGTGTACATTGACTAGAGAAGTGTCAGAGCACTAGTCGATGCGACTTCCTGGGCTGGCATCGATATTTCAGGAAATATCAACATGATGGGCTGAGGCAGCAACTTTCTAGCATCTATCAAATTATTCTCCACCTTAACGGCGATGTTGTAAGCGTATGGCATAGTGGTCTTGCCCAAAGACTAGATCATCATGTAAATGTTGAGGTTGATAGACTTTAGGTAGAATATGAACGCCAACTCAAGAGGTAAGCGGATTGCAACCTAGATCCTTTGCCAGTTTGTATGGAATCAAGCATTGAATTCCATCATAGCCTCTTGGGGGGCTCATTTTATGGTAGATAGTTGATGGTACAGTGAGGAGCGATCCCCGTCTTTTGAAAATCTCTCATAGAATGGATCTCCGAGCTCATCCAGGTACATACAGTGTTAGCTGGCAAGGTCTAATACCAATCCAGCGCCCTACCTCAAAAAGAAGCTACGAGGATCCTTAGCACTACATTCTAAGTAATTATTCCATGCACCAGACATACATCCGCCACATCTTGCAGATGTTCTGTAGGTGTTCTTGAGCCATCTCCAGTAAACTTGGGTATAGACTTCAAAGCCAAGGTCAAGATAACAGCCCATACAGTAGGTGCTACTGGAGCTACGAGGGGACTTCCGACATCCCATGCAACATAATTCCTATTGGCAGTTGGCAACATGGTTAGCGAAATGCGTGGAGGAAGTGGAACGGTTACCAATTGATTTGTAGCCTGTATTGTTCCTATTGGCGGTACTAGCAGACTAGGGTTTTTTGCGGTTTGAGATCTAGTTACAGGCCGATGGCTCATACACCTTTCTTAAGCACAAATTCATTTAAGCTCAGGTCCCAGGCATGCTAGAAAAATAAACTTTTGATGCCAATAATTGACAAGGTAACAACCCTTCGTGGGAAACTCAGTTTATGGGGGACCTATTGCGCTAAACTGAGTGACCTCCAGATTTTTAAAGAAGCTGACTTCTTCTGTAATGGGGGCTTGGAAAGGGAAAAGGAAACAAATACATAAAATAAAGTCTAATCTAAGGTGATGCGCCAAGACTTAAAAATAGGCATGATAAATCATAGATCTAAGGGCTCGATTGGTACTTGTAATGTTCTAGAAAGGCAGAAACTATAGATTAAAGTGTAGATAATCCATTCATTGACATAAAATAACATTACATACATTTCTACTACCAAGAAGAGTCATAAGACATGATCTAGACCAGCAAACTTGCATTCAATTTATAGAAGTTCTTAAATGAAATATCCAAACAATAGCAACACAGTCTAAAGTTAATCAAATAGCATAAAAGAATAGAAAGGCCGAACAATTGGCATAGTCTAAGGGTCTTTGCAATAATGAAAAATAATAATAAAGGCCTGGTTTCTTTTCTAAAATCAGTGTTCTTCTAAAAATCTGAACCCTTCACTCAAAACAAAGAGAAGTATATATAGCTAAAACTCCCACCACCTTGGCGAGCAATAATATAAAAGATTTCAGGATCCCTGGCAAGTGCCAAGTAGGCAAGTGTCATCATCCTATAAAGAGGAAGCAATTATGACCCGCGGTGGCCAGTTGCGGTGTTTGGTTCGCTCCATCCATCACCCAAATAATAAACCCACCAAAGAAACACGTGACAACATAGCATAGACCATGTGATTCTTTATCTTTTGTCATTAAAAGCTTGTGCTAAGGTGACACATGGTGTGTGGGCGGAGCTCTACCCAAAAGTGAAGGGAAGTGGTCATCAATTGTGTGCAGCAATGATACGTGGTAGCATGGCGGGGCATCTTTCAAATGCGAAGGAAGGAAAACTTTTAGGGAGCGTAGAGCAGGCACGCAGAGGAGGTAGCAGAGTTTGACAAAAAGGGTCGAGTGGCTCATTTGCGATGCGCAGGCCAATACTTAACCCCAAAAATATATACCTGAAGGGAGCTTGTTGAATATTTATTCACAGTATCCAACACATTGAAACTCACACTACTCTACTCAAATTTGCATCACATACATCACTCACATCTATCTAGCTTCTCTCTTACATCTCACAAAAAACACCACACTTATTTATATCAACCTCAACCTTGAAAACCTTCTCCAAGGTCGACAACTATTTGTTACATTCAAAATTTCAAATTAGGTCGACACCCAAACATTCTCGCGGTGGATTAGGAATAAACATGATCCATATAAATCCTTAATTAGTACCCAAATCTTAACATACCTCAACACACTTCCACAAGCCTCACATGCAGTGTTAACACCAGGTTGGCTGTTACCCATGCTAAAACACCATAAACATTAAGTACACACGTCCTTAAATAAATTTGAAACTTCTAGATAATAAAATTCACTTAAACACAATCTAGAATAATCCTTGAACCACTTGAGATCCAACAAAGATTTCATCCAAACTCGCACCATACAAATACTTCAACCTAGAACATTTGGTTAACCTTATTCGCATACTGACGCATGAAACACACACTGTACTGTACCAAATAAAGTGAAACCTTGAATAATGAAAGATACAAACATTATAAGAAACTTCCCAGATCTACACAACTTGAAGCCAAACTACGAAGAAACGTGGAGCAAATACATTTCTCCTAGACCATAGAAAATACTACTCAAAAACTAGTTCACACACTAGAGAAAATATCTCACACTACACAGAGATCCAAAAATCCAAATTCTGGATATAACACCTACTAACAACTTTGAATAACATATCAAATCTGCATAGGCATAACATCAATATAGAAGAAATGTGAAGCACATCTTAGAGCACATTCTGAACACTTGCACACCATTGTTTTCTCTTTTTATCATTTTTTCTCAAAAGCACTTGGAAACTAAGGACCATAGGCATCATCTCAGCATATTACTTCACTCCAACACATCTCCAAACACTGCAACATAAAGATAGCTCCATGTACTCGCAACACTTCCTCAATATCTCAACTACACATGAACAACATGTTTTCCTCTTTTTTACAATTTTCTCAATATCCTCGACATCTTCATCATGCAACAAACTTCCTTAACACATAGTTGACATCAATGACAACACCAGTCAGTTGGCATCCTGTTGACATCATTGACAACACCTTCATACTTGCAACAATTAATATATATATTTTATTTTAAATAATTCAAGTAGGTTGTTAAAATAAAAATGAGGCTGATTAGAAATTAAAAAAATATTAAAACATATTTTTTTTTTTTGAAAAATATATAGCGCACTAGAGGAGGGAATCCTCTCCAAAAGGGTATAATTTGTTATTTGAAAATGATAAAAAAAATTAGACAATAGTTGACCTCAAATAAAAACTATCAAATTTTAGTATGTTTGACTTTAACATGTTATTACAAGGAATTAATACACACCAATTTTTTTTCCCATGCACTAGATATTGAAGTTATCTATTTGGGAAAAAATAGGGAAAAATAAAATTGTTTTCTATTTTTTCTTGACATAACTCAACATTACTTTTTCCTGAAATTTTTAGCAATTCAAAATTTAATCTTAAATTTATAAAAAAATATTCAAAACAGTTTAATTTTTTTTTGAAAAAATACAAGAATAAACTTCATCAAGGGTTCTATATTTCATTAGTTTACATAATTTTGAAATTCAAAACACAAAGACCCCTCTGCACTTTTTTTCTTTTCCTTAAATCTGTTTGTTTGTCTTCTCCCTAACTCTACAACATCCCCTCTTTTCTTTTTATTAATTATGCCTTGTCACGGGGTATTTCAACTTTTAAATTTGGATTAAATTTAAACTCCACACAGGTCAACTTGCTATGTTTATTCCTTTTTATATTTCCATTCATTTAGTCCTTTGTCTTTCTATGGCATGGCCTCCTTTGGTTTGTTAAATTTTAATACATTTTTATTTCTTTTTATCCCTGTATTTATACCCATCTGCGCCTTACTTCATTCTTCTATTTTCATTCATTTTCATTGTTATTTTTTTTACTTCCAATATGCGTGCCATTCCATATCCTCCAACAATTATCATTTAAAATTTACTCATATTTGTCTTCAAAAGGAAACGGTCTCCTCAACCGACATTGGTTTCCATTATCCTCTATGAACTCATAAACCTCTAGGCTGCATGGAGAATTAATTCTCAAAACATTCAAAATTTATTCACCATTTAATTGCAAAATAATAGAACTGACAACAGGAATTGAAATAAAATATTTTGTCAATTGAAAATGACAATAATGTTGATTTGATCTACCACTTGAAACACAAATCCAAAATTCATTCCCAAGCAAAAAATGTAAAAAAATTTGAAACAAATTTGGTTGATTTGAATTATTGGTCACTCGGGATGCTTTGGCATCAAACACACTAGGTAAGTGAAATGTTCCACGAGTGTGCAACTAATGAATATTTTGGCGAAGTCGGAATCAAAATCTTGAATTTCACCAAGTTTGAAGCGCTGACCCAAGAATCCTCATTAGCTACATGATTCTACCAATGAACCAAATATTCCCAATACTCCTTTCCCCTTGTCCTTTTTTAATGCGCGAATTGATGATTTGATCCACTTCTTCAAACCTTTTTTTGACAATTGATGTATCCATTTGAGTGCTTCTTGTGAGTGAGAGGAACCAATGCTTTCTTCTTCATGATATGAATACAAATCAATAACAATAAATATTGGAGAAATAACAATACCAATTGGAAGTACAATCTTATATGCATTTGATGAGAACTTCCACAAAATCTTGCATAGGCCTATCTTTTTCCACTTCAACTTATTATATGTCCATTGTGGGAGCCTTTCTTTCCTCAAATGAGTCATCACCAAGTCACCAACCTAAAATTCCTGCACTCTCTTATGTTCATCAAAGCACTCCTTATATTTGATAGCTCTCTTCTCCAAATTCTCCTTCACCTCTTTGTGAAAATCATGAATATACTCCACAAAATCCTCTACAATTGCACTCTTCCTTCCTAAATATACACTATCCCTCAACTCATCAACTCTACAGGGACTATATGTTGAAAATGGAGGTAATTATGTAGCTTAATACTTTGTAAAACTATGATATTGTAGATCTAATTAAGTGTTCTTTGTGTATTATTATCTCTTTATATTCATTTTACCATTTGTAGAAGTAGATAGAAGATTGTAGAAGAATAAGACCAGAAGATAGAAGTGACACAACATATACCATGGAGAAACCCTTTCAGGAAAAAACTCCACCACCAGAATCAATAGTGCTTGTATTATTTAACTTTAGAACAAGATTACAATAATTATTTATCAATCCTTTCTTGAGATGCTTCTTTTGCCTTCAATAATTCTTCTTCACAACCTGCAATAAACTCTCATGTGTCCAAGCATGAATCCACACATCTTGTGCCATGCTTCACAAAAGTACACTCTTGGAACTCTCTTGAACTTGCTGCAATAAATAGACAATTGTGAACATTGTAAACTCCAAAGAGTTGACAATTACAAGAGGATAAAGCTCCTCACAAATATCTACACCATTCTTGTGCAAGTAGAGTTCTTCTATGAAAAACAATGTCAAACCAAGTCCTTCATTAATTTAGGCATCCAAAACTAAAGTCATAACTCAACGTTGATTCCGAAGATATCTTGTAAGCTTATCCTCAAAGTTGGCGCCCAAGAATGGGCCCACTTAACTCAGCCTTATAAAATATCTTCTCATGCAAAAGGTGTTAACTCCAAGATGCCAACTTTGGCGCCCAAGGTGGGTCCAAGTCAATCTTAGTTAACTAAAACATATCTCTCCACTAATTCATGCAAACAGGATGCATGATTGATCATCCCCACTTAACTAAATGTATCACCTGTTATCTATCATGCAACTCAAGTCATTAGTCATGCATTCCAATTCAACTGAAGTTAACTAGCATTCAACTAAAACTAACTACATGCAACTAAAGATAACTAAACCATAGCTAAACTGAATTGAATTGAACTCCATTCATGTAAATATCAATTCCTAACTTCTAGGATCTTTACATGCATTACTGAAGTGTTATCTTTCTCCAAACAGTTAACTAAACTCAAGGTAGATTCCACCTTCCATGTGGGTGCCCCATGTGCTCCTATTTTGTAGGATCTCTTCTTATGCGTCCCCACATGTTCCTATCATTTAGAATTAATTACAAATGTCAATTTACATATTCATTTCATCTGAATTTAATCTCTTTCTAATCCTAGTGTTGGGGAACACTTTCCAAGGACTTAGGAGATACATGAAATATGTTTAGGATTGCAATTAAATGGAATCCTATTCCCAACACTATATTCATACACAATTTAAAATGGACTTCTTCCCACACTCCTATTGACTAAATTATTATAAGAAACCCCTGCTTGTGCCAATATCACATCCCAGTGATTGGGTTTGTCACCTACCAAACACCTCAACAAATTACCCAAACTTTGATTCACAACCTTGGTTTGACCATTCATTTGAGGATGATAAGTTGAAATATATCCCCCAAAAAGTAAGCCAAAAATGGCCAATAAACTTAGTGTCCCAATCTAAACTAATACTCTTTGGCAAGCCATGCAACTAAACTACCTCTTTGAAAAATAATTTTTCTATGTGGGAAAAATCACTACACTTTTGACAAGGTATGAAATGAACCGTCTTAAAAAATCTATCCACCACAACAAAAATTGAATCATCACCTCTTTGTGTTTGTGACAACCCCAAAACAAAGTCCATACTAATGCATTCCCATGGCCTTTCCAGTATTGGTAGTGATTGGTACAATCTTGAATTTTGCTTCACCCCTTTGGCATGTTGGCATATCTGATAACCTTGCACCATTATTTTTACATTTGCACTCATCTATGGCTAATAATAACTCTCTTTTAGTTGTGTCAATGTCTTGTCTAGTCTAAAGTTTCCACTTAAGCCTCCACTATGTTTTTCCCTCATCAAGTTCTCCCTCATTGATCCTTGTGGTATGCACAAACTCTTCCCTGTGAACAACAAGTTCTCTTGAATAAAATACTCCAACCATGGAGTTCTATCCACCCCATTGGGTTCTTCCACACTATCCAAGCTTCCCTAAAATTTGAATCTTCTTCATATAACTCTCCCATGGAATCAAAACCAACAACACTTACTCTCAGCTCATTCAACAACAAAAATCTCCTACTTAATACATCAATAACTCTATTTGATTTTCCACTCTTATGTTTCAAACAAATGAATAACTTAGAAGAAACTCAACCCATTTCACATGTTTTTGACTCAATTTACCTTGGCTATTAATGTATTGCAATGCATGATGATTGGTGTACAACACTTATTCTTTTGGTAGCAAGTAATGTCTCCACTTCTCGAGTACTTTCACAATTGCATAAAACTCTTTATCATACACAAAATACTTCCTTTTTGCCTCATTTATCTTCTTGTTGAAGTAAGCCATTGGTTTTCCCTCTTAACGTAAAACACCTCTTATCGTTGTCCTACTTTCATCACAATCTACTTGGAACACTTTTCCAAAATGTGGAAGTGCTAATATAGGCTACTTCGTTACCTTTGACCTTCAATATATGGAAAATCCTCTCTGCTTCAGTTGTCCACACAAAATCCTTCCAATTATCTTTTAGTGTTTTTGTAATTAGTGCACAAATACCACTAAAATTCTAAATGAACTTTCTATAGAAACTATCCAACCCATGGAAGCTTCTTGCTTCAAACATACTCTTCGGTGAAGGCCATTCAATGATAGATTTTACTTTTTCTAGGTCCATTTTTAGACCACTACTAGAAACTACAAACCCCAAGTATGCCAATTATTCCTTCATGAAGCTACACTTTTTCAAATTGACTATCAAATTCTCTTATTTTAGCCTTTGCAAAACCAATATAATATTCTGCAAGTGTTCTTCTTTTGTCTTACTAAAAATAAGAATGTCATCCAAATACATAATTACAAACTAACCAAGATGTGGCTTCAATACTTCATTCATCAACCTAAAGGCATCTCCAACCACTCATACAATCTACCCTTGGTTTTGAAAGTAGTCTTCCATTCATCTCCCTCATTCTTATTTGATGATAACAACTCTTCAAATCAATTTTTGAGAAGTATTTAGCCCCACTCAAACAGTCCATCATATCATCCATTCGTGGCAATAGACACCGATATTTGATTGTGATCTTATTTATGGTTCTAGAGTCCATAAACATCCACCATTCTCCATATTTCTTTGGTGTCAACGCTACTAGAACAACACATGGACTTAAGCTCTCTCTAATTAGCCCCTTATCCAAAAACTCTTGCACTTGTCTATTGATTTCTTCATTCTCTATTGTTGTCATCCCATATGGTGCTTTCTTAGGAAAAATTGCACCAAGAATCAAATCAATACAATGAATTACATCTCTTATTGGTGATAATCGATTGGGAAAAGCATCCAACAATATATCTACATAGTCATCTATAATTTTTTGAACTTCCTTTGGAAACTCTTCACTTTTCTCTTTGGATTTAACTATTGCAAACTTAGCATAATTGTAAAACAGATTTTTATTTTATAGCTCCTTCATGAATTGTTTTCCATTCACCAAACATACCTTTGGTCTACCATCACTCTCTTCTTCCCTACAAAGGATTCAAACCATATTATTTTCTAGTCTTTTTATGGTATATGTATTCAACTTTCCATCATGAATAACTTTCCTATAATATTACCATAATCTTCCAAAAAGAAAATGACATGCATCCATTGGTATCACATCACACATGATCTCATCTTTATAGTTTCTAATTTGAAAACTCACCAAACATTGTTCATTCACCAACAATTAATGCTCTTTTTGAAACCATGAAACTCGATATGGGCTGGGATGTTTGATCCTTTTCAAATTCAACTTGTCCACCATCTCTTAGAGACTAAATTCTTAGTGCTACCACTATCCATAATGACCTTGTAGTACTTTCCATCCACCTTGCACCATGTTCTAAATAAATTTCTTCTTTGGATTTGTTCTAATTTTTCTTTCTCTAGATTCAACAAAATTCTTCTCAACACCAACAATTCTCCATCCTCAGGATCCTCTCCCTATCTTGGTGAAGTCATCCTATCATTTTTAGCTTGTGCTACATGCACTCTTGCCTCTTTTCCCTTTCCTCCATCGTATTGGATTTGTAGCTACATTCAAATGCCCGATGCCCCATATTGGAAACATGTACCATTGAAACCTCTTCCCCTGTACCTGTTCCAAATGACCCTCTTCCATGAGAGTAATCTCCTCTTCCTCTTGAAAAATATCTTCTCCCTCTATTATCTTGTACATTTATGTGGTATGTATTCACTTCTTCTTGACAATTTTTATGTCCTCTACCATTGTTGGATGGTCCTCTTCCTCTAAAAATATGCCTTTACCTTGAGAGTTGTTTTTTTTCCTTCTTGCTATCTTTTCTTCTACTTTCAATTCATATTGATGTGCCTCCTCAATGTTGGTTTTTCTTATCATACTCATCTCATCTTGAATGGAATTATGCAGCCTATTCACATACCTTGACACCTTATCCATATCATCTTCCATTTGTCCAGCTAGTATGTTTAACTTGTAAAACTCCTCTGTGTACTCTTGCACATTCTTCTCCCTTTGTTTCAGATTTTGTAACTTCTTAAATAAATTTATTTGATAATCTGCAAGTAACAACTTATCCTTCAACTTTTCCACCATCCTCTCCCAATATTTAATTTTTGTATTTTCCTCTTCATTGCCTTTTCGTTTGTTTAACCTGTAAAACTCCTTTGTATACTTTTGCACTTTCTTCTCCATTTGTTTCAAAATTTGCAACTTCTTAAATAAATTTATTTGATAATTTGCAAGCAAGAACTTGGCCGTCAACTTCATCACCATCCTCTCCCAAAATTTAATTTTGTACATATTTTCCTCTTCGTTGCCTTTTCGTTTGCACGTGATCCCACCATAGGGAAGCATTCCCTTTCAAATTTGTGCACGCAAAATTAACTTGTTTTGGGTCTTTGGTGAATTTGAAATTAAAATACTTCTCCATCTCTGAAATCCAACCAATCAAATCCTTTGGATTCAAACTCTCATTATATGTGGGGAGATCCAATCGGGGTTTACTACTAAGCTTTTCCATTGCTCATAGAAATCTCCTATCTGCCACATTCTCTCCTTCATCTTCCAAATCAAAATTGGGGGCTTCTACATCATCTTCATCCTCACTAACATCTAATACAAACACTCCTCTTCACTATGCCATTTCCATGGCATCCAATCGAGCCATGATGCCTCTTAGCATCTTCATGACCACCTTGTCATTATGTAGTCCTCTTCGCCCACATCCTCTTTGTGCCATGTTGATTACCTTCTGCACTCATGGGTATTTTCTATATTCACTCACCCACAATACCACCTCCCAAGGGTTTATTCAATGCTACCACAAACTCCTTAGGTCTCCTTCGGCTTTGATACCAAATAATGCATAGAAAAATCCAATTACCTTACCAGACGATTTAATTAAATAGCTCAATCCCAATTTTAGCTCAACTACTCATTTTATCAACATTGAGAAAATTTAATGACATCATAATTTAAGGTAATTCAACCAGTTTTATTTAAATCATGTAATCTTTTGGTTACAAACCATTACAATCATCAAATTTGAATTAGTCTTAACTTTCAATTTTCACTCCCATGTTCAGTTCTACAGAGTTTTCCTCTGTAAATTCACTTTGTATATTCCCCCTCACTTTTCAATGTAGCCTCCTCTTTCTCTATTAAATATGTACTTGATTTTAATTAATGTGGAGTTTCTTATAATATTGGATTAACTTCAATGCTTATATAGGCCAAATTCTTGTACCCATTCTCGTTTCCCTCTATATGCCATGCCTACCTAGTTTCTTTAGTGTTGTTTTATTTAATTTTTTTTCTCCTTCCTATTTACCCACACACCCCTCTACACTTTTTTCTTTTCCTTAAATCTATCTCTTAGTCTTCTCCCCAACTCTACTCCATCTCCTCTTTTCTTTTTATTAAATCTGCCTTGTTATGGGGTGTTTCAACTTTTGATTTTTTGGATTAAATTTAAACTCCATACAAGTCGTTGCTTAGTGCATTCCTTTTTATATTTCCATTTATTTACTCCTTTGTCTTTCTATGGCATGACCCCCTTTGGTCTATCAATTTTCAGTGCATTTTTATTTCTTTTTATTTATACCCAACCATGCCTTACTTCAATCTTTTATTTTCATTATTAATTTGTTTACCTCTAGTCTGTGTGCCATTTCATATCCTCCAACAATTATCATTTGAATTTTAATCATAACCATCTTAAAAAAGAAATCGTATCCTCAACCTAAATTGGTTTCCATTATCCTTTGTGCACTCATAAACCTCCAGGCTACATGGAGAATTGATTCTCAAAACATTCAAAATTTATTCACTATTTAATTGTAAAATGATCAAACTGAAAATAGGAATTGAAATAAGACATTTTTTCAATTGAAAATGATGATAATGTCACTTTGATTTGCCACCAGGAACACAAATCCAAAATTCATTCCGAAGCCAAAAATGAAAAATCAAACTAAAAAAATTTTGGTTGGTGCAGATTGTCAATCACTCGGGATGCTCCAACATCAATTTTGTTAGATATGCTATATTCTTTTTATTCCTTAACAAATCCTTGATGTGGTCCTCTAGATCTCTAAACGATTAAAATGAATTAGGTTTAGTCCTTAAATACACCACTTTAGTGTGCAATTGAATAATTCACACTTTAGTCATCTCATAATGTCTAATAGGAAAAAGGGTGATAGTTTAAAATTTTGAAATTTGAATTTAAAAATTTGAGGTTTAACTTTGTGGCTGTAAAAACAATCTAGGTCGATTTCATACTCACAAAATTAAGGTGTTGAATAATAGATTCAACGAGTGACTTTGGGCTCATGGGATATGTGAACATGAAATATGATTAAGGTAATGTTATTTGTCAATCGTCATGCAAAAATACACATCTTATATACAAGTCAATCCATAAGGACAACCTAATCATTTGAACACAAAACATAAGGGAAAAGGAAAGGAAGCAACTATTCTCCATGAAATTTACACCTATGACTATCAAGTACACATGTAAAACTATCATGCCCATCTCATCACTTAGAAAATACAATTATACAATTCAATTGCGATTTAAACTCGTGATCTACATTTTATCAACATATACCTCAACCAATTCTACTACATGAGAATAATACTAGGGGAGAAGAGTTGAAACTAGCGTGGGAGCTTATACTTGGGATAGAAGTAGTCCCACATGGGCCCCACACTAGAGCACCTTAATATCCTATGGTAAAATAGTTTTCATCCAAAAAGTCAACAAGAATACTCGAATCACTATACTGTCAAAATTGTATTATAATCGGTTTATATTTGTCCCAAACATAAATAAATATTTGTAGTCTTACATGTCAGAGAATATTCAAAGAAAAAATGACAACACCATACTATGTGCCATAATGCTTTCATATGGCCCATAGCATCAGAAAATCTAATCCAACCGAACCCCAATCCCACTTGCCTAGCAACACAACACTCAAACATAAATCAATATCTAGATGTGTCCCATTGATCAAATCCATGAACACCACTACTGGTGCCTTCTCCTATTTTGCCACCTGCAACCACCAAAACAATGGTGTTAAAGCCACCAAAATCATCTGAGAAGCAAACAAGGAGTACATGCCATAAATACATACAAACTTTGCAATTGAAGGCACTAGATCAAGTTTTCAAATTTGAAAAAAAGGACAAAAATTAAAGACTCCATACCAAACCAACATTGAACTTATAAAGAGATTTTCAAATTAAAAAATGCATTTCTCAATCTCTTCCAATTTCCATTTAGCATGTCCCACTTTCATATTCAATTCTACATTTTCCTAGAGAAAGATGAAGAAAGACCAAAGGCAGCAGCAACAACACCCTATGAAGCTACATGTATTATATTGCTACTAATTCTTTATACCTAGAGATACCAATCTATTGTATGCTATGAATATGTTTTCCACAAATTTATAAATATTTGGGGTTTCTCACTGATGTTGTTTACATTGGGTTTTTCATTTATATTCTTTATGCCTCAAAATGCAAATATCTTGTATGCAATATCAATGTTTATCATAATAACATGTAACTCATTACATGGGGTTTCAACTTACACTATTTATGAATGTCAAGTCATTTTAGTTCAATTTCAAGTTTTTTTATTCTATATGCCTTCAAATATAGATCAGTTGTATGCACTGTAAATTTTTTTCACCCTCTACATTGTAACTCAACATTTGGGGTTTCAACTTATACTATCTATGAATGTTAAGGCAATTCATTTCAATTTGTGTGATTTTTTATTTAATTTCTATATGCCTGGGAATATAGAGAATGATGTATGCACTATAAATATTTTTTACCCACTACCCTTTAACTCCATATCTGGGGTTTCAACTTGTATTATTTGTGGATGTCAATGCATTTATGTTCGGCTCTGCACAATTCATTGTTTAGCTCCACACTCAAGAAAGCTCTCTTTATCTTTCATTTGAGGTTTTCTACCTCACTAGGCCTGTACCATTGTCTTTCATTTTGACAATGGTTAACCAATGTTCGTTCATGTCTCAGTAAACTAATTGTGCACTATATATGTACAAATACACACACACATATGTATGTATATATATTTATATATATACATATGTGTGTGTGTGTATAATATGTAGTTTTTCCAATTAGCAGTATATATAGAATGCAATTGTTACACCTGATCTGCTCTAAGTCATTTCAATTTAAATAATAAATTAAACTGTCAACATGCATACTCAAGAAAAACAAACTATTCATGCACATTAAAGACAATTGCATTAGAAATTGTTCATGGATGCCAAGCATTGCATTGCAAACTATCAACATGCACATTAAAGAAAAGCAAATTGTTCATGCATCATTGTGACTTCAACATTGTTTAATTATTATTTTTTTTTCATTGCTTCAAACAATTTTTTTAATATTTGCAAGTGCAATCTAAAGGTAAAATGAGGTCTAATCCAACAAACAAGACTACAAAGACAAAGTCACATACACAGAAAAAGACAGTAGTAGTTCCCCTATGCATGAACCAGTTGTAGAAGCAAACATCGTTCCTTAACCTGTTGAGGCAGTCTCGGAGATTGCTACACCTACAATCAAGTAGGCAAGAGTATCAAAAGAAAGGGAATGGTCATCAGAGGACATTGATAGGGCCCTAGAGGATGTTGAAACTAATGGGATGTTAATGAGAGCTGCTACCAAGAAATGGAAAATCCCAGCTACTATGTCGAGCAATTGGTTAGGCGGCCTCACAACTACTTCAAAGAAGCATCCTCCAATAGTCCTAATAGCAGAGGATGAGGGTCTTATTGTAAATTGGTGCACCTAGATATGGCAGATGTTGGCCATAGGCTTGCAATTATCAATCTCAAGCAAGAGGTTGCTCAAATTTTCTAGACTAGACCCAACCCTTTCATAGAGGGGCTGCCTGGAAAATCATGGTGGACTGGATTCAAGAGGTGCCATCTAGAATTGACCTTGCACATAGCTGAAGGTCTCGACAAAGACAGGGCAGTAAACCTGAGACCCCCAGTAGTAGTTGAATTTTACAAAACGCTAACAACAACATATGAAAGTAACCCATACTGTCCATACAAAATATGGAAGTATGATGAAACATGGATTCAAGCAGGAAAAAATGGAACAAGGAGGGTGTTGGCATGATGAGTTAGTAGGAATGTCTCATACATAATTCTGAAAAGTCAAGAATGGATAACAATTCTCTGTTGTGTTAATGCAGCTGGCCAAAACATACCTTCTTTCTATCTATTAAAGGGAAATATAAAGATAGAGAATTACATTGTTAACTATGAACCACTAGCATGTATGGCAACCCAAGCACATGTGTGGATGACAAAGGAGCTTTTTTTGACTGGCTGGAACATTTATGTCTCTTGGTTCCAGGGGTGTCACCAACTAATAGGCACCTTCTCATTTTTTATGGTTATGGAAGTCATGTTGAATTGAAAACTATCCACAAGGCAAGGAGGTTAGGCATTGACCTCCTTACACTACCTGCTCATACTTCTCATGTGCTACAACCTTTGGATGTTAGCGTGTTTGCACCATTCAAGGCATATTTCAAATCAGAATGAGCTACATTTCTCACTAGATTCCCAAATATTGATATCAAAATGGCATAATTGGTGGAGTTAGGCAACAAGGCACTGTGAAGAGCATTGACAACATCGAACATGAAAGTTGGATTTAAAAGGATGGGGATATGGGCCCTCAATTCTGATGCACTCGTGGGTGACATGCATCCCAGCGAGACGTATGAGATCGATGACACAAAGGATGCTTCTACACTGCAGAACATCCTTAGTCTTTTGGGACTTGTTGTTTTAACAAATGAAGTCTCACAAACATTGTAGAGTGCAACAGATAGTCAAATGCAAGAAGGTGTAGAGCAACAATTTCAAGATATGGACAACTAGCCTGAACAATTTCTTGACACATTGGATTTTACATTCCCATCTCCAACTGCCACACCTCCAAACCAAGCAGTGTATTACTATGTAGATGGAAGTTGTGAAAGTCAAGGTATAGTAGACCGGGAGGAGTTCACTAACTCCCAAGTCAATGAAACAATTGAAACCCAAAATGGTTTGAGAATCAATAATTTCCTTAAGCTGCTAGTTCACACAGTCAATGCAAGAATGAGAAAGTCTGCTGGTGGGGCTCTTCGGGTGAACCAACAGTCTTAGTTGTTGATTGTTGATAGTTAAGTGACTCTCATAATGGAGTAGGAGAAAAGAAAACAAGAACTAGAGGAAATAAAAATAAAAAAGAAGCAACAAATTGAGGACAAAAAAGTAGCATAGATTATGGCTTTGGAGCTTAAGGAACAAAGAAAAATTGAAAAGGAAATTGAGCACAAGGAAAGAGAGCAATTGAAACAGTTTCAAAGAAAGGAAAGCGAGCAAAATAAGGAGAAATACAAGGTTCAAAAAGAACAAGACAAGAAGGAATGAGAGATCAAGGCTGCCCATAGAGCATTGCTATGAGATAGATGATTAAGTAGTCCTACAACCCCTTTATTTGAAAATCATAGTTTCTTTCAATAAATAATGAATAATAACATCCCACACTTTACAACATGTAATGTGTGTTTGAGTCCTAGCCCATCTCAAGTAAGTTGCACTCAATTTCTAGTTGGACTGACTTCTTCACTAGTAACCCCTTCAAATGTAAGTTGCATGCAATTGACAAATGAAAATGCAAATCATTTTATGGCAAGTCTAAATGCAATAATAAGAGATGAGAACACATCTACAAATTCTTTTCTTGGAGCATTCAACTGAGGTTGGGAGTGACCAATTGTAATAGTCCCTTATATTTTGGATTTTTTTTTGTTGTAGTTGGGAATGCCAATTTTAGTGTGTTGCAACTCTATCATTGTTATATTTGAACTAAAACTATTTATCAATGTAATTGTTTTATGATGTAACTATTTTGTTACCCACTGCAATTTAATGTTTGCAATGTAAATTTTAATCAAATTGTAGTGTATATGAATGTTAGAGTTATTTTTTGAGTTCAATTCTTAATCCCTACCAATGCTTTCAGTTGAATAAGACCAGCCTGTTTATGACATGCATAAGTCGGTTGAACTTATTTTGTTTTGGTACGATGATTCGATTGATCTTGTTTACTTTATGGATAAAATTGTTTGAGAATTGGATATTAAGGGGCTCTATTGTGGGGCCCATTGACGACTATGTGAATACCTTTTATGGTTGTCATATAATCTACATTTTAGAAAATATATTCTATGCTGATAATTTGTTTCAATTTTGTTTACAACAATTACTATGTTTATAATACCTAATCTAAATTTTAGAAAATATATTCAATGTTGATAATCTTATACAATATTTCATAGAATATAGTCTATGCTGATAATCTAACATTTGAAATTGCATAACAAGACATTTCATATAGTCTTTGAAAAGGTCTACTAGACATGTCTAAATTCCAACGTATATAATTTTGTCCTAGATTCAAAGAAAATTATTTATAAGATATAACATTCCAAGTAACTAAATCTTATACAATATTTTCATGTAATACATGTACAAGGATATTGGCTTGCTAAATTATTTAAACAAAGTACAATCTTCTCACACAACATACTAACAACTAACTATTACTACCCACACAACACTTCATAAAGAAATAATTGATGTAATCTATCCCCTTTTATATTAGTAGCTCAATTGAAATTTAATTTTAGGCTACACCTCTACAAAAGTTAACATGTTTCCATGTCTTATCTTGAGTTTATTTGTTTGGGTTCGCATATGAAATAAACATGTATAGTTTTTATCAATTATTAGAGTTCGCACTTTTTTTGTAAACCAAAAAAAAAAAGAATTAGGGGTTAGGATTATAATGTCAAAAAATTATATTTGTTAACTCTCACAACATAATTACACTTGATTATGAGGGTATTTATGTGGAGGCATGCCAAGGGAGGTTGAAGGAGTGAATGGTAGAGATGAATGTGACCTATGTTTGTGTGGATAAGTATATATATATATTAATTACTTACACAATGAAAGAGAATATTTAATAGCAAATGGTGTTACATTGAAACGAACACGTCATGAACAATTTTGACTTATTGGACTATAGCTCTCCCCTATTATTGTGTTCATGATTGCACAAACTTTAACTCTGCAATTTCATTTTAATATTTGTTTGTTATTCCAAAATATGAAAATAGTTTCATTGGTTTTCATTTTGAGGATATTCTGCCATGCAATTGCCTTATTTTGTTCTTCATTGCACAATAATTCATTTGCTAGTTTTGTATTTCACAATTGTGTAGTGCATATATGTATATATATGTGCATACATACGTACATATATATGTGTGTGTCTAAGTATGTACATATGTATCTATGTGCATATTTATTTACATGTATGTCTATGTCAATACGTATGTACACACATATATATGTGTGTGTATATATGTATATGTATATATACATATACATATACATATACATATACCTATATGTATATGTGTATATGTATATGTATATGTATACATATACATATACATATACACATATACATATATGTATATGTATAT
>VDFB02321538.1:57644-90586 GCA_007258455.2 Sequoia sempervirens
TATACATATATATATATATACACACATATATACATACATATATATATATATATATTGAAAGTTATATATAGGTATAGATAGAAATTAAATGAAAAGATTAAACCCATTAAAGTCATAGTGATGCATGAAGAGAACCATATTTTTCCTTGACAAATTGACTTTGTTTATGAACACAAATATTAGAAGTGTTCATAAACACCCTAGACGCCATATACATCATGAAGCACATTGTGGATGCACCTAGAACACAAGAGAACCTTCAAACTATTGATAACCGCATAAACACTTTAAATATTATGTTCAAAATCAGTAACAAAAAAAATAATAACCTTCAACTTAAGTAACACAACACGCCCATAACAAATCAAATAGGTAATAAGAAGAAAGAAGCAACGACTGATAGGAGACAATGGTATAGCCTTAGTGAGGTTAAAAACCTCACCTCTATGAATTGGAGATGACCAATGATATGGTGAATTTCTCCAACTCAATCCTGCAAACATAAATGAAAGGAGGCATTAATTAAAGACATGTAGAAGTGTTTACCTTATAACGAGAAAGTATAGTAAGGAAAGTGTTTACCTTTGAAGTGCAATTCACCATCACCAAGGTGTTGAAGGGAGAATGGGGTGAGCCAGTAATGAATTGAAATTGCACACCATCCAAAAAGATTAAACAAGACACAAATTTACAACAAGTGTAGCCGAATATACCAACATGTCTAAAAGACTGAAAGGAATAACACATTTAAAGAAACATATATATATATATATATATATATATATATATATATCGACATTTTTACATGAGTTAAATGACAATCAAATTGAACATTTGTACATGAGTTATATGCATACCGACATCTTTAGCACATAGAGAAGATTGGGTGTAACAATCACATTATATTGAACATAAATGCATTGACATTCATAAACAATATAGGTTGAAATCCCAAATACTGAGTTGCAAAGTGGTGGGTGACAAATATTTACAGTGCATACAACTATTATATATTATGGGGCATATAGAATAATAAAAACCCTGAAATTGAACTGAAATGACTTGACATTCATAAATAGTGTAAGTTGAAACCCTGGATATTGAGTTACAGGTTATTGTGACAAACATTGACATTGCATACAACATATTTACATTTTGAGGCAAAAAGAATATAAATAAAAAACCCAATGTAAACATCATTAGTGTGAAACCACATATATTTAAAGATTTGTGGAAAACATATGCATAGCATACAACAAATTGGCATTTGTAATCATGAAGAATTAGTATAGAACTGTTAGGCATTGGTAGGTATTAAGAATTGATCTGAAATCACTTGATATTATGTAGATAGAGTGTAACAATCACATTTTGTGCATGTCATGTACATATGTTGGCATATATATAGATATATGACAAAAAAATTATCCAAGAATATCGTATATATAATACCATGTACATATGTTGGCATATATATAGATATACGACATAAAAACTTTGATTTGAATATCGCATATATATATATATATATTAGTTTTAATATGTTCTTCGTTTCACCCATATCAAAATGAAAGACACTGGTACATGCCTAGTGAGGTAAAAAATCCTCACCTAAAAGAGAAATGGAGCTTTCGAGAGTGCAAAGCCGAACAATGAATCATGGAGAGCTAAACATGTATGGATGCATAATGAAATGAACACTCCAGAATAAACACAAAAAAAGGAATGACAATGAGTGGGATATGGGAGAATCTAAAGCATTGAATGAACCTTGATCTCTGAATTAGGCACTTGTTAGTCTGAGTAAGTTCAGAGGGATGTGTAAGGCAAGTTGCCTAGTGGAGGTAACGAAGGATGTGACGAGCGATTACTGCTCTAAACTAGTCCTTTAGGGTGGGGAAGGAATGTACTTATATAGATATAAATATACACATATATACATATACAATTACACATATATACATATACATATGTACATATACATATACATATACATATACATATACATATACATATACATATACATATACATATACATATAATTACATATATAATGAGTATTTATATGTACATACATAAGAATGGAATAATACAATTGCATGACAAAATATCTTCAAGATGAGAACCACTGAAACCATTTTCATATTTCAGAATAACAAATAAATATAAAAAACAGTTTGCAGTGTGAATGTTTGTGCAATGATGAACACACAAATAGAAGTGCATGACAAAGAACCTTGTAAAGGATAACCAGCCAAACCCTATCCATATTTCGTAGTAAGAATGAAGTAGAAAAAGAAATTTGAATAGTGAATTATTGTGCAACACTTAGTCTTTATTTATATGCAAGTGATATAGAGTGATATACATTGAAAGAAGTCTGAAGTTAATAAGAATGAGCCCTTCTATTGTAATAAGATGAATGAAGATATACGTGCATATAAATCTTATCTGTTCAAGATATACATGATGTGCATGGATCAAATCATCCATGGTATATCATATATATTTTGAATAGATTAGGCTTCTTTCAATGTTTATCTTTGTTTGTAGATGTGCCTTTGTGGCACATGTAGACTTATTTTAGTGCACATGTGGACTTTGTAGGCCTCTTTAGTGATTTGGCAGGAAGACAACAAAAAATAGGTGGTAAATTTGAATTGTTAAGGATTGGGGAAGAGTCATTACTTGGACTAGGTACTAAGAGAAGGGTGGATTACTTAGGAAGGAAAGTATTGTGCAAGGAATAACAAAATAATAGAATTGCAAGGCAAAAATTCTTCAAAATGAAATGTAGTGAAACCATTTTCATATTTAGGAATAACAAACAAATATTAAAGGCAAAATGCATAGTTAAAGTATGTGCAATGACGAACACACGAATACAAGTGCATGGCAGAAAACCCTCTAATTGTGAGCCACCGAAACCCTTCCCATATTTGGAAGTAACAATCAAATATAAATAGCATTTCGCAGAGTGAACTATTGTGCAAGGAAGAAAAAAATAATACAATTTCAAGGAAAAATATCTTTGAAATGAAAAGTAGTGAAACCATTTTCATAGTTGGGAATAACAAACAAATATTAAAGGAAAATTGCATAGTAAATTTTTGTGCAAAGACAAAAACACGAATACAAGTGCATGGTAGAAAACCCTATAATTGTGAACCACCAAAACCATTTCAGAATTAAAATCAATAACCATTTTCATATTTCGAAATAACATGTAACAATGAGAAACCAGTTAAATCGATAACCATTTTCATATTAAAACTAGTAACCATTTCCATATTAAAACCAATAACCATTTTCATGTTTCAAAATAACAATGTAATAATGAAAAACTAGTTAAACCCATACCATATTTCCATATTAAACCAGTTAAACCCAGTTCATAATAGAAGTGCATGGCAAAAACTAGTGAAACCCTTTCCATATTTCGTTGAAAGAATCTAATAATAATGAAAAACCAGTTAAAACATTGTCCAATGAAGAACACAAGATTATGAGTGCATGGACCTGTATAAATGAAATGAAAACCAGTGAAACCCTCCCCAAATTTGCTACGATTAATCTTTTTCAAAGATAAATTTGCACAATGAAAGTTTGTGCAAAAAATAACGTGATGATATAAGTGCATGGAAAAATACTGTTGAATAGAAAGACATTGGTATAGGTTGAGTGAGGTTGAAAACCTCACTTGAAAGAGAATGAGAGCTACCGAGAGTGCATAACCGAACAAAGAAGCATGGAGAGTTGAACTAGTATGGGTACGTAACCAAACGAACACTCCAGAATAAACACAAACAAAAGGGATGAGAATGAGCGGGATATGCGAGAATGTGGAGCATTGAATGAACCTTGATCTATGATTTACGCGCTTGTTAGTCTGTGTAAATGCTGAGGGACACATAAGGCAAGTTGCTCAGTGAAGGTAACAAAGGAGGCGACGAATGATTAATGCTCTAAATTGGTTGTTTAGGGTGGTGAGGTCGTTGGAAGCCAAGCGTTTGTCCGATCCAATGCACATAGATTTGTGCGTTGACTAAGGTGGTGGATGGGCTCCACTTTCGGGTGAAGGGAAAAATGGGTCTGTTTTGAACATCTTAGTCGAATTGGTGCGTGACAGATGGTGGGGTGCTCGATTTAAAAAAAATAGCAAATGCATAGGTGGCAGGGTGACGTGGTGGGCAAATTTAGATTTTTTTTTGGTCCACGTAGACCTCCAAAGTTAGGTTGCCCACTTTAAGTTAAATTTATTTTAGAGAGAGATCTCTTAATTTTTTTTATCAAACATATATAATTACGCTAGAGGCGTATTACAATCCAACATCCACCAAAAAATAATGTGTAAGGAAAAACTTTTAGCTAGAAATTGACGTTCAAATGACATGCGAATCCATATCCACTCTTAAATCTTATCTTCTTATCTTTTGAAAAAAAAAAACACAGTCATTATTGTTAACTTCCTAAAATGAATTTAAAAAACAATTTTTTATGAAAGCTGTTAGCTTTGTTCGATTCTACTTTTTTAATTTTTAAAATATTTTCAATAAAACTTAAATATTATTTTAAATATATTTTGCAATGTGTAAGGAAAAACTCTTCAGCTAGAAAATGACGTACATGCAAATCCATATCCACTCTTAAATCTTATCTTCTGCTTTTTTAATTTTTTAAATATTTTCAATAAAACTTAAATATTATTTTAATATTATTTTTGAGAAGATAAATATGAAGCAGTAATTTGAAAGGAAAAGAATGGTTATAATTTAAAATAGCATTCAATTAGGGTTAGGATTAGAGTTTGGATTAGAGAAAAAATAATAAAAATAGGTGCATCCACAAGGACAACTCTGGATGTATTTTATTTATGCCGAAGGTGTATCCTATTTCAACAAGACAAAGCTAAAAATGTCTGATCAATGGTTCGTATCAATCTAATTACCATTAAATGAATCTCAACCGTTCATCATTTTTCACACTTTTTACTTGTTTCTTTCTGCACCGCTTTCTCGAAAAATTTACAAGTATTTTTTAAAAGCCCGAAGGCTTTGTGTAGAGCGCCTACACTGGCATGTTGCCCAAGCAGGGAGTGCCTTGTTGTGCATGCTACGCGGTAGGGTACTCCCTGCTTGGGCAGCACGCTAGTGCTTGCACAAAGCCTTCGGGCTTTTTAAAAAAGACTTTTAAATTTTCTTTTAATTTTTTTTTATATTGATTTTATTTTTTTATATTGCTTTTATTTATTTATTTTATTTTTTTAAATTAATTTTATTTTTTTATTGATTTTATTTATATCATGAATAATTTTTTAAATTGATTTTTTACATTATTATAAGAAATGTGGATTGTATTTTAATAATAAAAAATAAATTAGAAATAATTTAATTATACCTATTATTATATATTATATTTTAAAATAAAACTATTAATTACATAAAATGATTAAAATAGTTTTATATATTACAAAATAGATCAAAATTTATCTTAATTGACTTTCCACACTTCTTTGGCATACCCATTGCACACTAAGGTGCAATTGCTAGTATATATTAATTTACGCCAAAGGTGTATCCTATTTGAGATGAACCCATCTCAATTTCTCTAGCAATGGCTTGGATCTTTTCTTATGCCATTTCTGACTATTGGGGTCATCTTGACCGTTCTTGTCAAGGTCAAGAATGTACGGAAAAAAAAGTATGCCACTAGTTTACATCAAACCAAAATGGTATTAACAACTCTAGTTGCGTGCATACCTTCAATCTCATCAAACTTGCGTACGATTTTTCCACCGCCACATTCACCACATTCATGTGTATCAGATATTTTCATCAGGGTATGGAATTTTATCTACAAAACTAACTGGCCATTGAAATCAAATGACAAGCTGAAGAGTTGAGTTTTTTATCTGAAAACATTTCCTGCCTTTTCACGATGTTCTTGATTTGCCATCGTTGTTGTTATTGGAATTACTTGCTTAGGTCTTCCACTGAAGAAGGTATTCATTTATCTCTAATTTTTTTTGGAAATTTATAGACAATGAATCCATTTTGTGAATATCCTACAATCATTGTTGACCAGCAGATGACCTCTGTTTGAGGTATCTTGGCAAACAATAAGGGAGAATGCTAGCAAAAGTTGTCAAAAATGAAAGGAACAATTGGAACAATTATAAATCTTGGAAATCCTTTTCATTGTATATCTTGTGCTTCTTGCATGTTGCAAATGAACTCTTTTCATCTTTTAGGATGCCATTTTTTTGCCCACAGAAACTAGATGTCCATTTTTTATGGAGGGACCTACCACCAACACTATTAAATGTTTCTAGTATGGTTTTTATGGAAAAGAGTTTCTTATGCATTAATATTTAAATATAACAATTTAGTTTTAGAGTATAATTAAATTAGCCATGTTGGAAAAATCAAAACACACCAATATTTTAACACAAATAGCAAATAGCTCAAACAAACACACCATTTAACGCCTTGTTTCTATTTCCCCTATTTTTACCGCTATTCCTACAAGAACTTGTGTTTTTTCTGTCCATATTGTAGCATTTTTTGCTCATCCTTCTTTAATTTATTCTATTCTCCAGTGATTTACAACTTAATGACAGTTATTTCTCTATGTTACATCTTTGGAAATAAAAATGTCTTCAAATGATTAAAGTGGGGTGTGAGATGGGGTTAGAAATTAAATAGCATAGATAAAGTGACAACCGACACTTCTAAACTATTAAACCACATCAACAAGAGAATACAAACAAAATGGAGATATCAAAATGAAAACAAACAAAATAAAGCAGTCCCCATATTGTAGTTGATTCCTTCTCTTGCTCCCCTTCTTCTTGTTATGCAACTTTGTCCTTAGACTTGTTGAAATACTTGTGCAAAACCTACAAATGGTAGCAAGAAAGTTGGAGACAATTAGTTGTTAAGCTAAAAATGGAGAAGGAAGGTTGCTTTTATAGACAACCCTTCAAATGGACGACTGATATTAATCCTCTAGAAGGATTCTAAGATCAATGGTCCAGAATTGATGCACCAAGAATATGCTATTCTTAGAGGAATCATGGCATACATACATGCAGGGACATGCAGACTATGACAGACATGCAGGGACATGCAGGCTATGACATGAAATAATGACAGTGTATCTTTGACCAAGTGGAGGTGCATAAATAATTTATTCAAAATGGAGGAAAATGACAAGTGGCAAATAAATAATTTATCCAAATTATTTATTTAGATAAAATGACAAAATGAGCATTTAATTAAATTTATCAATTTAATTAAACGGAGAGATGAAAATTAGACCTTAAATAATTAATTTAGATTAATTATTTAACTATAGAAGAATTAAAGGACCATGAATAGATAAATAATTAATGGCAATTATTTAACTATAGATGAAAGGTGTCAAAATAATTAAATAAATAATAATTTATTTAACTATTGAAGAAGAGGGAGAAATTAGTGACGCAATTAGTTTATTTAATTGACCAGGATAGAATAAAGATTAGAAAGTGAATTAATTAAATAATTATTAAAATTATTTAATTAATAGAGGAATATGATCAAACATAATTGAATAACTAAAATTATTCAATTATCGAAGGATAAGGATGAAGAAAAATGACACTCGCAGGCTTAGGACATTTTTCATTGTCTATAGGGGAAATCAACCTGACCAGTTTCTTACCAATATACTTACCAAAGCTCTTTAAATCTGACAAAGTTCCTCTACTCTTTATGCTTCAATGGATGTCCATACTATTCCAAAGCTCCCATTTTGGCATGGGGTAGGGAGGATGCTAGCACAGGTTGCAGAATGTGGCTTTAAATCGGATAATTGCAATTGCTTAGAAATTTCTCAAGCCTTTGCAACAAATCCATTTTGTGCATATCCGAGACCACATCTCTTTGAGGTACCTTGCTAAACACTTCATGTGCCTTGTCTATGCTTCCACATTTTGCAAATATGTCTACATGGGTTGTTGCAACTATAACATCTAAAAAAAATTCCTGTATCCTTTATGCTTTGATGGATGTCCATT
The DNA here is from genome assembly GCA_007258455.2 of Sequoia sempervirens. Classification (NCBI taxonomy): domain Eukaryota; kingdom Viridiplantae; phylum Streptophyta; class Pinopsida; order Cupressales; family Cupressaceae; genus Sequoia; species Sequoia sempervirens. The sequence continues at coordinate 65,704 of VDFB02321538.1, forward strand.
ATACCTTGTTTGGAAGCCCCCATTTTTGCATAGGCAGGGAGAATGGTAGCAAAGGTTTTGGAGTTTGGATTTACACCTGCCAATTGCATTTGTGTGAAAGTTTCTAAAGATTTTGCTAAAGTGATCAATGTAATGTTAGGAGGTTGCAATGCATGCTACGTAACATTTGGACTAGAAAATTTGCAGTGCCATCCACCTGTCAACCATTGGCACACACTTTGCAATGCATGTTGTGTAAAATTACATTTTATAGTTTCTTTTCTAATTTCTAGATGAGAAGAACTTCTTAGTTCTGTCTTCAAACAGGGGCAACCAAACATTTCCTTTGCCACATGTAAAAATTTAAATTTTGAATGATGTGGTATTAGATGAGTGTGACTTGAAGTTAGGTCCATTACATGAAGTCTTTCATCTTTGCCTACAAGGTTAAGTCGAGCATTGATAAAAATTCTCCGACTGATCTATAATAACCTATAATATTGCTGCATTTTAGGATCATCTTCCATATGATATAAGTGAGATTTTTTAACCTACATAGTTTTAAAGTCTTCTACAATTATTGATTTGACAAAAATGTAGCCATAGGTAATTTGTAGTCTTCTCTCCATGTTGTTTGTCTATACTTAAAATAAAAATATTAAAAATATAAATAAATTCTTAATCATAATATCAATGCTATGTGCACACATAATTTAATAGAGGTTTAGAGGTGGTTGGGTTAGTTCAAGGGGTGGAAATTGAGGACAACTCAAAAAGAGATAAAAAGTTAGGATGCATAGTGACAAGGATTATCATAATAAGAAACCAAAAGCAAGTGCAGTTGTAGATCCTGATTTCTAATGTAATTTGATTTCAGCTGATATAGTTAAAAGTCTTGGTTTAAAGACATATGATCATCCTCAAACTTGTTTACTCTAAAATTCTAAGTGAAGAAAACATAAGTAAATGCAGTTGTGGATCTTGGTTCCCAATATAATTTGATTTTAGTCTATATAATTGAAAATCTTGGTTTATAGACATACGATCCTCCACAAACTTACCTGTTGGGTTGGATAAAGAAATGCCTTTAAATTCAAGTAATTTTTTTGTAAATTTTAGTTTGCTATAAATGCACAATGTGTAGATGAAGTAAATGTTGATGTAATTTCACTTGAAAGATTTGACATTGTGTGTGGTAGTCCATATTTGTATAATTAATCAAAAAGGCTAACAAGTATTGTGGATCATGGATGGAATTCGATACATCACTGAAAGCAAAGCAAAAATGGCAACGTTAAGCTTAAATCAATCCCTCAAGTTGATACAAGAGGCCAAGTGGTTTTGTTTGTTATTATTGTAGCATGAACAAGAGTATGGAATTGGGGTTTCTTCAATGGTAAATATGAACAAGAAAGCTAAGGATTTGAATGGGTTGTTGGCATTATTTCAGGATTTTTTCATAAGCCTAAGGGGTTGCTCTCTAAAAGAGAGGTAGAGCATGAATTAATTGCTTTTGGAATCTCCTCTACCTAGAACAACGACCACCACCCAAAACACAGTCTAGATAAGATGCCTTTTGGAAGGGATGGTGAGTTCTTTAATTTCTTTAGTTGTTCTCAATGGTCATCTTTTGGAGTATTTGAGAATGGTCATCTTTAAAAAAAATTCAAAATTGAACCTCTTTCGTACCTGGACAACTTGTTTTTAGCAAGATATCTACAAAATGGATTTGTTCAAATTCCTTTACAATTTTTCAAGCAAATGTAATTGGCAGAAATTACTTGTTTTAGGAAATGGAAAAGTTGTACATCACTGGTACTTCTTTCTTACTTGTTTTAAGTAGGATATCTACGAAATGGATTTGTTCAAATGCCTTTACAATCTTTCAAGCAAATGTAATTGGAAGAATTTACTTGACTTAGGAAATTGCAAGGCCAAGCTTCTTCCGTATTTTTTCCACTAGTTCTACTTTATCTAGAAGAATCTGACCTTCAATGCAATGGGAAAGTTGGTTTCCTACTTTTTTACAACTATGGTATGCATTGTCTATTGCCTCCTTTGACATGTTTATGATTTTGTCACAAATTTGGCTCTGGTTTCTTTAGCGTGAATAGTTAATGATTTGATTGTTTCTTTACTCAAAAATTTTGGCTGTCATGGTCTTGAGATTTAATATCAAGTTTTGGTTATGCCTTGTATGGACCGAGGCTTGTTGGTGAGAATAAAATGAAAAAAGGGACGATATTTAAAGGTAGTTTAAAATAGTACATCTTTTGCATAGAGAAAATTTGTTGGATATAATTCAAATAATCTATAGGAATAGTTTAGATAATAAAAAGGATTTGTTGCACTATTGGACACTAGTATATCCGGAATTTGAAGGACTTGATATTTACTCCTATATGGGATTAATATCATTTTGTTGAGTGCAGTTTCAGGTTTTGGATGTTAATATTCTAATTTAATGGCCTATTTGAGGAGGCATTAAACAAATTTTAAGGGGTTAGTGCATGGATATGTAAGAGCAAACTATAGAAATTATCCCATTAATTATCATATTTGTATGGTTGCTTGAGATTTTTAAGCTATCCAAATGAAAACTCTATAAGTTAATATTTTTTCAAGTTTATTGAAATCGACACCAATTAAATGTTAGCCAAATGACATAGAATCTCTCTGTCGAAAATTGTCTCATTAATTATCATATTTGAATGACTGCTTGAGATTTTTAAGCTATCCAAATGAAAATTCTATAGTTAATATTTTTTAAAGTTTATTGAAATTCACACCAATTAAATTTTTGCTAAATGACATAGAATCTCTTTGTAGCAGCTGTAAATTTGTAGCCTCTCTGACAACTTAAAACCTTTCTTCTTAAAAATGTGGCATGAAGCGAATTTTCCAGATTCAACAACTTCACTTTTAAAATAACATTTTTGGAATGGCCTACGCCAATAGAATATGCACAATAATGTACCACTATCCATCAAGGTATCATACTTTGAATTCATATATTTAAACAATATTTTGCAACACTGGTGGATCTGCCTCAAAAATATTTCTTTATAGGACTTTGCTTGGCCCTCTATTTTACCTATATTCTTTTTTATTATATTGAATTTGCTTGTGTTAAAAGAATTGTTGGGCTCTATTTATTGACTTTTTTTTTAATATATATTTTCATCTTTTTTGTTATTAATTCATATATACATGTCTTGTACTATTTTGAACTCAAACTGAGTGTGCATGCACTATTAAGAATCCAATTTGAAGGTCAACCGTATTTACTACTTTTATTAAAAAAAGATTACATTTACGAAAATTAGATTCTTTCCAAGGAATATTTCATAAAAACTCTCCCTCAAATACTACAAACTTATCCTTAATTGACCACCCACACCTCTTTGAGTATATACCCATTGCACACCAAGATACAATTGCTAGTATTTAATATATGTATGCTAGTAAATATATGAGAGCCCATTTAAGAACCAAGTTGATATCCTCTCAACAAACTCAACCGAAAAAAAAAAAATTCCGAATCATAAAACCACCAATGCTAGCCCTGTGTAAAGACGAATAAATCAAGAGAAGGTTCAACAAAACCCCCATTTTATCTTTCTTAGGTTTTCAATCTCTCAGCCCATTTGTTAGGGCAAGACAAGCGGAGAGGTTTCGGTGCGGCGGTAACAAGCATGAGGTATGTGTGCTCTGAGATTTGGTTTGAGGGTTAACTTGAAGGATGGGATCTGTAATGGTAATCTAATAAGATGTATAAATGTGTGAGTGTGCAGTAAGCTTCAGAGTGATGTGTTGAGGGAGGCGATAACAGGACTAGTGGGAGAGAGCAAAGAGAAGAATAGGAAGTTTGTGGAGACGATAGAGCTGCAGATAGGGCTGAAGAACTATGACCCCCAGAAGGACAAGCGTTTCAGTGGCTCCGTCAAACTACCCCACATCCCTCGCCCCAAGATGAAGCTCTGTATGCTCGGAGATGCCCAGCATGTTGAAGAGGTGTGTTCCCACGACATTAAACTAGGAATACGTTGTCTACATTTTTTTAACTCTGATTCTCAGATCGTATAATGTCGTTTTGCTTTCGTCTTGATTCAACCGTTGCATTTCCTTTCTACCTTCCCCCTATTTGCTTTTTTCATGAATCTCATTTCTACGCACAATGCTATTGTGGGCTTCTCTCTGTTTGCTTGTTTCATAATTTTCATTTCTAACTACATTGTTATTGTGGTCTTCTACCTATTTACTATTTTCATAATTTTCATATCTACCACGATGCTATTGCAGGCTTATCTTCATTTACTTGTTTTTTGATTTTCATTTGTACCCACAATACCACTGTGGCTTCTCCCCATTTACTTGTTTCAGAACTTTCATTTCTAACTCAGCTTATTTGTTTGCTTTATAATTTTTATATCTACCCACAGTGTATTTGTGGGCTTCCCCCCATTTGCATTTTTCATACTTGGGAATTAACCATGAAGTTATTAGCAGATACCTAGTGTATTGTTTGCATTGTCAAACAATTTAAAGTTGTCAGCAACTATCAGCATTAGATTCTTAGTTTTTTAATTTTTTCCAGGATTTTATCTTTATTTTAAGTCATTATACCATTTATATTTTTCTCATTCACATTTGCAATCCTTACAAGGTGAGGAGTTTACTTAATAAGTTAATACACTAGTATAATTTTATTTTAAGAAGTTGGTTAGTAGGGAAGAAGAAGTGAATAGGGCTTGTCAACCTCTAGCCTCTTTCCTGTGAGCAAAGGTTTTTGAACATGTAATGCCCCACAAGTCATCATAGTCTTATATTAAAAATACCATTCATCTGCATTCTACCTTACTGCAAGACCATTTAAACCACTTGTTCTAAAAGACACTTGTTTGAACCATTTTTTCTAATTGTCAAAACTACAAGGCATTGTTTTATCACAATTATAATATTCAGCATTCATCTGATTTCTACATAATTTTTGGATAGATTTCAACCATTTTTTTTTACAAGTCACTACGTCTTTTGTGGTTATTTTTTACCAGTTTTCCCAAAAGTAGCTGTACCTTAGTTTTCCTTTTACGGCTATTTAAATGTCCAATGGAGTAGGATGCCTGTTTAATCAAGCTATCAGTGTAAGCTGTTCAATGCACTGTCATATGGCAGGTTGCTTGTTGCCCTGTTTAGAAAAACTATCAATGTAAGTATTTCAACACACAATAACCCTGCCTTTAAGATTTTTTTAATAAGTAAAACTGAGATGTGCTGCATCATATTAAACAAATGTACACGTGGGAAGGATAATCTAGACTAATGCTCCAACAGAAAGGAACTTCTGGTTTGAATTTTCTTTCATATTTGGGTGCTTTTTTGTTGTTGTATTATATATGCTCTCGTAGTTCAAAAACTTGCTACTCAGCAAAATTTTGGAGACCTAACTGTTACTGGACTCTGCAACTCCCAAAACTTGGCAAACTGAAAAGATCATAAATTCTTTAACTCCTAAAAAACTTGGCAAAAATTGGCTACAAAGTTAATGGTGTTTTCCTCAGGTGCAAATTAACTTGCGAGTACTTGGTGATTTTTTTAATCATGCATTCCACATTATTTTCTAGATTCATGTGAATGTCCTGTTTTTTCAGCTGATTGTTATCTGTAAAACCTGCTTACAACTTATAGGATACTGCAGTATTATTGAAAGGCTACACTTCAGCTTGTCTAAAAACAACTATGATTGCAATATAATTTTTGACCTTATGCAAAATGGCAGGCTGTGAAAATAGGTCTGGACTACATGGATGTGGAAGGATTAAAGAAAATGAACAAGAACAAGAAACTGGTTAAGAAGCTTGCAAAGAAATATCATGCTTTTCTCGCATCAGAAGCAATTATTAAGCAGATTCCTCGACTTCTTGGTCCTGGTCTAAACAAGGCAGGTAAATTTCCCACTTTGGTGTCACATCAAGAGTCATTGGAGGGGAAAGTAAATGAAACCAAAGCTACAATCAAGTTCCAATTGAAGAAAGTTCTCTGTATGGGTGTTGCCGTGGGCAACTGTGGCATGGAGGAAAAGCAAATATTTCAGAATGTCCAGCTGAGTGTCAACTTTCTGGTGTCCTTGCTTAAGAAAAACTGGCAAAATGTAAGTTTGCTACTATGCCTTTTTTTTGGTTTGTTTTTATTATGTCTAGGTCTACTTAAATTGACTATACACATTGGACACAGTTCAAGGATTAACACGTTTCAATGTAGTAGTTTTATTTCTACACAAACAGTCACTGAATAGCTTTAGAATGCAATTGTAATGATGCAGGTTCGTTGCCTTTATCTGAAGAGCACCATGGGCAAGCCATCTCGGATATTCTAATCTAATACTGCAATTAGTTTTAGCTTTTGCTCAATTAACTTTGAGATATGTATTGTTTTGTTCGTTTAATGTATGAGGTTCAAACCCTATATTTAAGAAGAATTTTGCATTTGATTTGGATTTAACTTTTTTTGTTTTCGCATTTGATTTGTTTTACTTTTCACAGTTCAGTAACACTATTTTTTTGTCGAATGACGACCCACATTACAGTTGATAGGTGGACTATTACATTCAAATTACTTATTATAAATTTATGGTTTTACAAATTTATGAAAAACTTAATAGAAGAACTATTCTTTTTACTGAACAGAGGTTTAGAAGATAAATCTGAAACCTCAGGAAGAAAGTTGATAGGTCCAAGACATGATTTGAAATGCTAATCTCTAAGCATTAACTCAAAAATTGGATATTTACATACACACAAAAACTAAAATTTATGCAGATATGCTACCTGCCAAATCTAAGGTCATCTAACAAATATCAGGTAGAAATCTTTGGCAAGGGAAATATCTGAGCTGTAGTATGTGGTTCAAAACCTAAAAAATGTCACAAACTGTAGAATCTTAGGCCTGATATATGGAATGCTTGCATATAGAGATTGTATATATCTGCATTGATTGTTTTAGATTATGTCTTCTTCCATGGTGATATAGTTGTCGTTGATGGGGTATCCCTGAATTACATGCATAAAACAAAATGTCCTGGAATTTCAAATGGATTGCCGACCCTTGCCTACTATGGTTAACCCAAAGATACGAAAATTCTGTTTCTTACGAAGTTCATTTCAAGCTGTAGCTCTATTTTTTTTATATGTCGTTGCATGACTACATTTTTGGAGAGCTTGCCTGTTTCTGTGTAGTGGCAAATTTCAGTTTCTTGCATTTTTTTTTTTTTTCAATCCAAAACTTTTCATGATTCAATCTGTGTTTATAGAAATTGGAGCTAATGGTGGATTATATATCTCAATAATTAAATAAATAAACAGTTAACAATTAATCTAGATTTAAGAGCTAAGAGCTCATTGGTAATAATATTAAATGATTTTTTTTTTTTTTAAATCAATGCATATGAATTTGATGAAAAATAAAATAAATTTATGTGTAGATGTTAAGAATTACTTTAACACGATGTTCTTAGAACATATAAATTTGTTTGTGTAGTTTTTTTGGTTCAAACTTGATTTGGTTTGGCATAAGTTAGACTATTTGAATTTGATTGTTGAAGATAGGTGTTGTTTGTAGACACTTTTGGGGAATCTATTGAATTGCAAGGGTTAAGGTTTTTTAGTTATATCTTTCAATGAATTGATTCTATGACAATGAATTAAGGTTGAGAACAACTAATTCAAGTCTTTTTAGTTAATTCTATGATAATGAATTAAAGTTGAGAACAATAAATAGTAAAACAATATGTTCTTAGATGGCAATTTAATGCCAATTTAGTTTAACTTACTTATTTGTAATTGATTTTTCTTCTTCTTTATTTGTATCTTAGTTATGATTCATTTGAACAAGGGTTAGTCTTTACAAATACCACCCTAGTTTGGAGTTTGAAATAATTTTTTGTTTTAGTCAATCTTATGATAGTAAGGGAGGGAAACATGGGCCAAAGTAAAGAAATTCAAATTTAAGGTTTGGAGCTAAAATTTGCTATGATGGTAGTGAATGATAAAATGTAGAGATTGAATTTGGATCTTGGGATGTGTTAGGGTAAAGTTATTCATCTACTTACACACAAATTAGGCCATCTCAAATGCTAGTTAATACATAAAATACAACTTGGGCATTTTGGGTCCAAAATATGTTTAAGAGGGCATGGGTTTGCAAGGAACAAAATATTTACCATGACATATTGTATTCACTTTAACTTGCATATGAGTTATGTGAGAATGCATGTCAAAATAAATCATGTAATAAACACAAAAAATAAATATTGTTTGAGGCACTTGGATCTGAATATGAGTATGGTTGTTGCCATGAAGTGCTCATATTGAAAACATGTAAGCCTAGCATGAAGTGCCCCATTTCAAAAACTTGTAAGCCTAGCATGAAGTGCTCAATTTCAAAAAAATTTAAACATAGCATAAGTGCTCTATTTTAGGTCTAGAAGAAAAGATTGCAATGAGTGGTGTTTGAGAATCAGTTAAAAATGAGCATAACCACAAATTTGTTAAAATTTTATTTAGAAAAAAAGGAGAGTGGGTGAAAAATTGGAGGCAAGGGAAACCCATAACATTGTGTTACGCACGTAATGATTGTCGATAGTATGATGTAAGGAACATGAATCATGCAATAACTATCGATGAATAACATTGTGTAGGGATGAGTGTTGACTAGAGGAATTGTAGATCAAGGTTTTGAGCCAATTCTTTGTTAATGTTGTATTTTATCCTAGTGTGATGGTTAAGGGGATCAAAATGTGTATGGCGGATTATAACATACACATAAAATAAACATAACATGCATACCATTCAAACATACACAAAAAGATATGTAATAGATTCATCTTTCTTATATTCATTATAAACTTATGTAGTACATATCCATTAGTCTTTAATATAATCTCTCTCTCTCTCTCTCTCTCTCTCTCTCTCTCTCTCTCTCTCCTATTATGTGGTACATATATAGTCATGAATACATGTAGGGATGTGTCTCTCTTCATGTGCCTTCATTGATATGCCTTTCTATAGGTGTTGTGGGTTGGTTGAAGTGCCACACTATTATCTCTTTAATACATGGCGACTTAAACTTGCTTTGTCTTGTTTGGGGATGTGTGTCCATGTTGCCAACCTTTAGCATTCTTGTAAGTTTTATTATTGGTCACCATTATGCCTCCATTTCAAGTTTTAAACTTAATAGGAGTGTTTTCACTTTGTCTTAAACCATGTCTTTGTAAGCTAGCTCAATTCACTAGTGACCCACACAATGATTAAGGTTAGTCTTTGTTGAAAAGTGTTTTCAAATTTATACCATTGCAAAAATTGTTAAGCAAAATTTATACCCACTCTTATATTATGGTAAAATATGTTTGTAGATGACTTGTAACGATTATATGTATTAGTCTATTATAGAATTGCTTGCTTAAAGAGGTGAATATGATTCATTATTTTGATCAATAAGCTTTCTCCATCATTAAGAGAACCGAGAACCTCAATAGAATCTACCACATGTTGGAATCCATCAATAGCCAATTATTATTGCTAATCTAACATTCACAACTTTCATTAATTGTTTTTATGTGAAATGATGTTGGTCTATTGGTCCTAAAGTTGTTGAAGTTGAGTGTGTGGGTTCTCAATTTTCACTTTGAGAGCTTCATCCAAATCGTTCATAGCATCATTGTGTTAGATGCCCACAATATTTGTGTCTCCAAATTATCGATATGGAGTTTGAGGGCTTTTGTGAAGGTCAACCAACTTAAAACAATATTGTTTATATTTTTTAAGGTACCTTTATCTTATTTTTGTTTATAAGTTCTCTTTGTGTTGTGGCACATTTGGTCCTTAGATTCTCCATCTACTTATTCTCTATTTCGACAAAATATGTTTCTCGAGTATTGCTTTCCGATTATCCCTACTTTTGAATTTTGCTATTAGTTTATTGATTGTTGTGCTTAATTATTGTTTTGAGGGTAAAGATATATTCATTGTGATCTATGGCAATTCTTGGAAGTTCATTATAGCTTTGCTGATGATTTCACTAGTATTCATATACTTGTTAGTAGTCATTCCTTGGTGTTGTTTTGCAATATACCTCCCATCTAAAATTGTTGAATTGGAGATATTTGGAATCATCTATTGTGGCTTAACAAATGTAGTCGTAAGAAAGGTTGGCACCAAGTAACTGTTGGTTGTAGTTGCTTCTATTTTGCAATAAATTCCTTGAATTTGTTTAGAGTCAAAAGTTTAGGATGATAGCAAAATTATGAGTACTTGGCCTTCACTTTCTCTTCACTTGATCATGTTCACTACTTTGTGGGGTGTCTTGTTGTGGATGCTCCCTTTGTTGCTCCTCTCCTTTGTTTGTCTCAAATCCTACAATGTCTCATGTGAGATTTGTTTCTCTTTCTACCTCTTATTCTTTTGTTCTTCTTCAATGTCACTAGGTCTTGATATCATTGTTCAACCTATATTTATATCCTCTTCCCCTTGTGCAATGCCATCTTATATGTCCTTGACTAAGTCTTCCTCACTAATCCTTGTTGTACCATATGTTGGTATGAACATGGTACATTACTTAGCTAGTTACACTTTATGACCTATTAACACTTTGTTACTTAAGCTTACTTAGGTTATGTTTTTTTGTCTCATTTCATAAGATTTAATGGACATCTGACATGATCGTAGTTTGTCTTAGGATTTCATCCTTGCGTTTATAGCAAGGTCATCTTATTGTATTGTAACATACTATATTTATTTGGATTCTTCATTACATCTCTCTCTCTGTGTCTCTCTCTGTCTCTCTCTCTCTTCATAGAAGGTTTTTTAGTTTTGCTAGTAGATTTTGTATCTATGATTTCTTTCATAACTCCAACATGGTATTAGAGCTCTAAATTTTCAAACCCCTCATTTTTTGAGAGTTTTTGCTAGGGACTTTTATAGAGCACCTCATAGAACAAAAAAATATCATGGTTTGCATTGAGAAGGCCCACAAATTGATAAATCTATAAAAAAACATGATATGGTTTGAGGACAAAATGTTTGATTTTTTCTGAGGTCTTTTAGATTTGAATCTATATAGTTTGTGTAACTGTATGAATCTATATGGCCATTGACGCCATTGTTGCATAGAGAATTTTCATATTTTCATGCCTCATATGTCATCCTCTAGTGTTGTTGCTATCAAACAAGTTCAAAATTTTAGAGGATTTTTACAAGTTGTAGGTACAACTATGCAAGGCCAATGTCAGAGCTGGTGGTTAGTCCAGTGGTGGACATGAGGGGCTAGCCCTTGGTCACACCCAACCCCAAAGGGGCTTAACTTTGTCGATGGTCTAGTGACACTGCTAGTCTTTGTCACCACCTCACCTTCATCGCACCATAAAAACCAAAGTTGTTTGTCATGGCTTATCCACCCAACCCAAGCATCATTGCTAGCATAGTGTTGTGCTTTTTTTAATGTCTTAAAAGAGGTATTTTCTTAATGCCATAATTTGGGTGTTTGGTGTTTGTTTTTAACAAATAAATAGGCATTGGAAAGCTAGTTTTGAGCTCTATGCAACCATTCACTTGGATTTTTCATATTTTACTCCAATACCCGAAATTTTTGTTTGAAGTGAAATCTTTATATTTTGCTATGCTTTTATGCAAATTACAAAAACAAGTTTGTTTTCGTGTTACAAGGGGTTTATATTTTCTCCCTAAAACACATCAAGGGATAAAAAAACTATTTGCATGTTGTTAAATGTTGCATTCTCTAAATTCTATTCAAAATGGTAGAAACCTTTTCTATTGAGCATCTTATGTTGTAATGCCAAATATTGTATAGCCTTACAATTTCACTCTATGTTTTTTGTCCATTCCCTTAGTGTTTTTGTAGGTTCATTTAAGCCCTTGCATCAACTTTTTTCCTTCCCATGGTGCTTAGGCCTCATTTCTTATGGTCACTTTTGTGTTAGCTCTATGTTCTTCTAGCATCTCATCTTTTTTGAGCCCAAACTATCTAGACACTAGTGCATCACATAGACATCCTCATGCCATGTTAATATCCCGTGACAATTTCTCATTTGATAGTTGTTTTTTAGTGCTTTTCCATTTTTCACCTTCCTAGATAAGTGAAAGCAAATCAAAATGATTTGAAACAACTTGTTAGCCCCTTCATTTTCCCCTCTCCCTTTTTGAATATAATCTTTTCATTTTGGCTCTCTCTTGGCTCTCCTTGGGCTAGTGCTAGAGTTGTGTTAGTGTTACCTAATTAGAAATTGTTTAGATTTCCATTCAAGTTGAAATTTCATTGCACCAACAATGTGATATAATATGAAGTTTTGATTATTGGGATGAACACTGATCTCTACCATAATATCAAAAAAATAACACTCTACTTCTACTTTAAGTTGGTAGCATCTTAGGCTAAAATAAGGTTTTAAATAAAAATAAAAGGCTAAAGAAGTATAAAAATGCAACTTGGGATACAATTGAACTATTCCAAGTATTTGGAATTGAGTGGTAGAAAGAGAAAATAATATTGTTATTGATAGCTTCTAGGATACCATGTCAACAAGGTTTGATGAAGATACATTGTCTCCATTAGGTACTATAAGAATTTAGGTGCTAACTAGGCCAACAATCCTTGATAATAGACATAGTTCACAAGTCTTTGATAATGAAAACCATATCTATGAATTATTGAATTATATAGGGGAATTTAAGGATAAATGAATAAATTGGAAACTAATGGTGGAACTAAGAGATGTAAAATATATTTTTAAGTGGTAATGAAGTTATTTAGTTGAAGGATAACACTATTCCTTAGTACCTAGTTGCATTGTAAAGAGAATTTGATGTTGCACATAGGTATAAGACCAAAAGCTAGCTTGTGAATGGAAATCATGTTGAGGAGATACATATTGGGATTGATTTAGACCTAAGAAATGTATACATCAAGAATAATACCAAACTTGAGATTAGGAGAATGTTAATTGATCTACTGAGGAAACTTAATAGATTATTTTCTCGGTCCTATAAAGAGCTCAAGGCCTATAAAGAGGATCTATTTCAACATGAAATAACTCTAAAACCTAATGCTAAACCTTTTGTAGAAAGAGAGACCAACCAATCAAAATTTTCCTCTAATATGCAACAAGAACTAACCAAACTCAAATATGGAGCAATCATTAAAATAATAAGGAATTCAACTTGTGTGTCTAATCTAGTCCCTATAATTAATTAAAAATAGAGACGTTAGGTTGTGTATATATTTAAAAAGAACAAATATTTCATCCCCCAAGGATAATTATCCCTCATCGAACATGGAGGCTATGCTATATAGAGTTAATGGGCGTGAAATATTATCTATGATGGGTGAGTTCTCTATATTTAACCAAGTGAAGTTGAAATAATTAGGGTAATACAAAACTACATATACCACACCATGAAGAACCTATGTGTATGTCAAATTGACTTTTGGGTTGGCAAATGCAAGAGCTAATTTTAAGAGGGTGATGGATGTGGAATTTTCTAGATTGATACATGAGATCATTGCAGTGTATCAAGATGATTTAAATTTTTTATCAAAATTGGCATCCCAACATTGTGAACATTTGGAGAAGATATTTGAAAGATTTTTGGAATATAGAATATACCTAAATATAAAGAAGTGCATCTTTGATGTTGAGGAAGGAATTTGTTTGGGTACATTTCATCCAAAGTTGGTACTAAGATACATCTAGAAAGAGCATAAGTAATTGATAAGATAACTATACCAAAAATTATCAAATCTGTTTAGTTAGTCTTTGGGAAAATCAATTTTGTTAGAAGATTTATCCCCGAATTTGTTGAGGCCAAAACCATTTCTAATTTTTTTAAGGAATGTTATAGATTGGAGTGGAGAGACACTTGATTATTTTAGTGGGGTTAAAGAGGCTATAAAATAAGCCCTTGTATTAATTAATTTGATGTTCTCCAAACTCTTTTAACTATTTTCATTTGTATCCTATCAAATTAGATCATTTGTTCTACTATTAAAAAGAGGATGGATTTGAAAAACCTATTTCATTTTTTAGAAAATCCTTGTAGGATGGAGAGCTAAAATATGACATAATGGAAAAGCAAGAATATGCTCTCATGAAAGAAAGAAATAATTTCAAACCATACCTATTTGGAGCAAAGGTATACTTATTGCTTATGTTCAACATTTTACCATTAAGGATATCTTCATATAATAGGAGATGACATACATAAGGTGTCGATGGATAAACAATATTTAATAATTTGACATGGAGATTAAAATTACTAAAATATTAGGGAGATGACCCCGTAGTGCACCAGTAAGTTGCAAGCAACAACTTCACTGTTGTCAAGTGTTTGAATCCCACAAGTGGACGGAGGGATGAACTATCACTGGCCAAGAGATGAAGGATGGAGAACGTTGGATGATGCATGGAAGACGGAGGAAGATCTGTGCAGGGGTGGTGGCGATCGGTGCTGAGGGAGGTGTGGAAGAACGATGGATGGATTTGGCAAGTGCCACTGTGGGGTCAACGTAGGGAGTTCGGTTGCAATAGAGGAGGGTGAAGATGGATGAAGGATGAGAGGTGGGGGTGAAGTGTTGAAGGAGAATAGACGAAGAGGAAGGAAGGGTAGAGGAATAAGGAGAGGAGGCAAGATGGAGGAGTTGAAGGAGATGAGGAGATGGAGGAGAGAAGGAGAGGAGATCCGGGATGAGGTCCCCGTTTATGGCCTCTTTGGTTCATAGCTCTAGTCAAAACCACTCAACTCCGACTGAGAATTACAAATAAAAAAAAAAATCCAAAATATTAGAGGACATGTATTGACCAAATTCACGGTAGAGTTAAACCTACATGCAATAAAATTAAATGAGGTATATGATGATGATGGATTTAGTGAATGTGAACTTATAATCTCCAAATGGTCCAAATAAATCATCTATTATTTAGTGAATATGAAATTTCCTTCAAGATTGGATAAGCCCTTGTGTTAACCTATTTTTCTCTAGACTATTTTAGCTATTTTCATTTGCACCCTATCAAACTATTAAAAAATAAGGATGGATTTGAACAAACTATTTCAATTTTAGGAAAATCCTTGTAGGATGGAGAGCTAAAATATGACATAATGGAAAATCAGGCATATACTCTCATGAAAGAAAGAAATAATTTCAAGCCATACCTATTCAGAGCAAAGGTATGGTAGAGTCAAACCTACATGCAATAGAAGGGAATGCAATATAGAAGGTGTTAATAAATAAAAAAATATTTAATAATTTTCCATTGAGATTCAAATTACCAAAATAATTAGAGCACATGTATTGGTCAAATTCATGGTAGAGTCAAACCTACATGCAATAGAAGGGAATGCGGTATATGATGATGACAGATTCAATGAATGTGAACTCAAAATTTCTAAATGGTACAAATGAATCATCTATTATTTAGTGAATATGAAATTTCCTTCAAGATTGAATTAGAGTTAGGGAAGAAGGTTTTTGATTAAATAAGTAGGGTTAGGGCCTTGATCCCAAACAAGAACAACAAAATTGTCCAGTGCAACAACATCTAGACAAGAACAACAAATAGATGAGGCAAAAAAATAGGAAACAAAAGTACATATCCTCACCAAAACCAATGAGAACAAGAATCAACCTATTCCTAAAGCATCAAAACAAATAACCCTATCTAGGTACTAGTAAAGTTTTAACCAGATCATACTATCATCAACCCAAAGATTATAATAAGGCAACATAACCTGTCATAAGTTCCCAACAATTAGATAACCTTCAAACCAGAGATTAATAGTATATAAACACAGTTTGGGCTTACCAAGCCATTATTAGATTTAAACATTATAATAGAGCCAAAAAACTAGTCAATCAAAGACATTAAAATAGAAAAAAACAAGACACAGAACAAAGGATTAGGTTTCCTCTATAAGGCTCCAAGCCTTCTTCAAATCTTCCATTGTTTCCTCGAGGCTGTCCTTGGTCTCCATCGTCCTAGACCGATTAGCTTCATCCCTAATTCCTTTTTTCCTCTACTTCTTTTTGATCTTGCCCTATCCAGATATGGACCCTATCACAAATCTTTTTGTGAGTTCGTCCATCACTCTACAAACATTCTTGATGGACTCCTCAATAACATGAAGCCTACTTGAATTATCTTCTTTCTGCAACATTCTTTCGAGTTGATCCATCCTCTCTTCACACATTTCCATTTTTGTCTTTTCTATTTCAATGATTTTTCTTTCAAACTCTTAGCATTAAGAGGGGTATTAGTGGTAATTTCAATGGCTTCCAAGTTGATTGGAGTTTCATTTGTGTTTCCCTTTTCTTCAACCGTTCTAGGAATTTTCCCCTCATCCTCACCATGCTCCTCCTCCTATTGAGTATTATATTTTTCCTCTTCTTGAATGGAGTCCTCAATATCCTCGGACACCGACACCCCTTCCTTAGAGAGCTCAGTTTCTCCAAAATTGTTTGGGACGTACTCCTCTTCAAAGGAGGTATCATTCTTCTCCCTAGCAACTCTCTTCCCTTTTTTGTTCTCAAGTTCCAAAGGGGTCTCTGTCTTCCTATCAACATAATTTTTAGTTTTCTTACTTATTTCCTTTCCCTTGGAAGTAGTTAGAGCAAGACAGGTTGACCTACGACTAGTAGGGGTGGTGGAACTTCTTTCAAGGCTAATGTCATGGTCATCCAAAATCGTAATGGTTGGGGAATCAAAGCTTGAATCTTTTATCACCACTTTTCTTTTCTTACTGACAACTAAAGAGAGGGGAGCAATATTGAATTTTTCAGGGGTAATTTTGAGGAGTGCCGTCCATGAGGGGTCCAGTTTTTTAGGGAGAGGGGTCTTTTTATTTTTTGTTTCTTTCTCAGGGGAGTGGGGTCAGGTTTCTAGCATCTCAATTTTGACTAAGCTTTTAGGGGACAAATTGTTCTCAAGTAGATTATGAAAGGAATTCTTTAGCAAGGTGGTGGCGAGGACATACTTGTAGATGACCCTAATTAAACCTTGATAAAAGGGTGGGTTAGCTCCATTAGTCAGGCTCTACTATAATGATGAAAGGAAGAAAAAAGGAAAATTGATTTTCTCCAAATGTCGAATGTCGTTTTGATAGAGAAATGGTATCCATGCATAAAATGAAATCAACCCTCTAAAGTGAAATATTTCATAACAAAATAATAAACATTGTGGTAAGGAGGCAAGAATAACAACCTGGCATAGCCATTCTATAACCTTTGTGCTTTTTCCTTGGCTTCAAATTTTTTATCAATATAGGTTTGGTAGCTCCCCGTACTTTTCTTGGCAATTTTATTTCCTTCATATTTGAGACATGTGGCTTTGGCTATCAGTTTAGCATCCATAGTGAAATGAATCCCATCCATGTCGACCTTGCCATCCCTCCAAGCATTTGCAAATTTATAGCTGAGCTCCTCACTATAGCCCTCCATAGCTTCAAAGGTCCGCATTCTACCTCAGAGAGGACCATGTTTTCTTGGTTCTGTTCTCTTTCTGGGACCTCCCATTGTTTCTTCACTGATAAGGTTGTCCTTTCATAGAAGTGGATAATTAGCTCTTAGACCCTTCTCATCCAATATGGAAATTACAGACAGTTCAAAATTTTCAGCATTAATGGTAACTTGAAAACTTTTCATTTGGAGCGGCGACGACTCAAAGCAACTAGCAATAGTTTTAAACAAATCTTTCTATTCACAAGGAAATAAATCATGACTTCCATTCCATCCTTTATTAGAAAAGACAACACCCCCACCATTAAGAAATATAATTAATATTTTTTTATTATACTCCACGCTATCAAAGTTGGCCCATGTAGAAATGTCATGTCGATAATCCCTTGAAATATTTTGAGGGGTTTGGGCGGGTAAAATCATTCTATCATGAAGTCTTTCAAACTCCTTTCCTTTTTTAATCCTACATGAGGCTTCTAAAAAATCTTTTCTTTTTTGTCTTATTTCTTTTATACTTTTGAATATTTTTCGTACTCTTGCAATCATTAGAGTACCCCAAATCCCTACTCTCCAAATTGCCCACAACCATTATAAGCAAGATAATGATTAACATAAAAAAATGATAACTCAACAAACACTCCATCAACACTAATTTCTTTCTATCCATGTAGGATTATTTAAGAGTCCAAATTTTTCTTTGAATATAATATTTTTGATTTGACTTGGTAGTTGGATGAGATTCCAATACACCCACTCTGATTGTCTTAGGCAGATATTCACCATTGCATTAGCGATCATATTACCTTCCCTATACACATGGCCAATTTTATATTACTGGAAGGTTTTTAGCATATTCTTACAATCATCCATAGTGTCTTTTAATTCCCAAGGCACACCAGTCATATTATTTAAATAGTTCATTATTAGCTTGGAATTGCCTTCAATAAATACTTTATTGTAACCTTTTTCCTTCATACAATTTATTCCCGCACACATAGCTTTATCCTTTGCCATATTGTTTGTTGCTATTCCTAGACCTTTGCTGTATCCTACAACTAAATTAACTTGATGATTTCTGATTATTCTTCCCACTCCCGCTAGACTAGGGTTACCCTTTGAACAACCATCAAAATTTCATTTTAGCCATCCCAGATCCAGAGGTATCCAAATTGTACTCTTTCTGATAAGTTATTTTTTCCAATTGATATTAGTTAGATCTTGTGAGAACCCCATAGTTGCTTAAATCACAAATATTTATTGGAAGGAATTTTCTAGAAGGAGCATATGTGCAGTTGTTAAGATTTTCTTGTAGCTATTTTCTTATAGACATGCGTAGCTCTTTACTGTTCTTTGTTGTATGCCTAAAAACTCTATTATTCAGTTCTTTCCACAATCCCCAAGTGAGGAATGGGGGAACTTACCTCCATAGATCATTAATGATGTTATGAGAATAGGGAAAAAAATTCCAACAATCTATAAACATCTTAACTAAAGAAGGAAAAACCCAATCAATTATCAGGTTTGTCATAAAGAAATACCATACCTCCTATGAGCATGGACATTGAAATAACAGATGCATGATAGTTTATTTAGCTTCATTACAAAGGTAGCACTTATTAACCAAGTAGAAGCCTTTCTATTAAGATTATCAAGAGTGAGAATCTTGCCATGTGCCACTGTCCACCAAAAGAAATTAACTTTAGGTTTTAAGTTCTTACTCCAAACCATTTCCAGTTAATGTCCCCACTTTGAATCGACGGGTATTCCAAAACTTCATACACAGATTTGACAAAGATTCTCCTAGATGAACTTTTAGTCCATATCCACTCATCATCCCTATGCCTCAAGAAAGGATCAGGTTCACCAATTTGTTGTAGGAGAATACACAAACCAGCTTCCCAATTGTACTATCTTCCCCCTCTAAGAACAACATTATTCATACAATTTTTAAAATTTAACCATTTAGGCCTCAAGCCATCCCAATTAACATAATTAGTGATATTTTTTCCAATAGCTCTTTTCATTTTGATTTTAATTTTCCAAAGATTGTTGTTTGATGACAAAGGAGCACAATTTTTCCAAGCATCTTCCCAGAAATTTTTCCTTTGACCATTCCCAATTCTCAGTTTCACTCCTTGTTTTAGAGTTCCTCTGATCTTGATCAAGTTATTCCAAAAGATAAAACCATAGGGAAGATCCTCTTTCCTCAAGAAGCAACTTAGATCTTTGTTCCCATTTGCTCTAAGAATTTGAACCTAGTCTTTAGCTCCTTCTAGAAGATACTGACCCATTTTTTCCACTAAAGCTTTATTGAAAAGTTTTATCCTTCGTATGCCCAAACCACCATCTCTCTTTGTGGTACAAACTTTATCCCATCAAACAAGAGCCAATATTTTCCTCTCCTCCTCACCAGACCATAGAAATATCCTTTGAATCATTTCTATCTTTTCAGTTATGAAGGCCAAGATGTTAAAGAGGGAGAGATACTAGACATGGATGTTTTGTAAAGAAACTTTCAGAAGTTGTAATTTCCCTACATGGCTTAACAACCTTCCTTTCCATCTAGCCAATTTATTTTGGATCTTTTCAATAATATAGTTCAAATAATTACTAGGGGTTTTAGGGAAGAATGTTGAAGCTAAAGGCTTAGAAATATATACTGATTTACAAAATTCTTAGGTGGAGACATCTTGAAGGCTTACTGTTGAGGTTTTTTTAAGAAGAGGAAGCTACTAAGGTGAAAAATAAATTTCATGAAGGGGATTGTGGTGGGAATTTTAAAGGTACCACTATAGAACACAAGGTTCTAAGAGTTGGATATTGGTGGCCTTCACTATTTGTAGACATAACAAAGGTTGTAAGGAAGTGTGATTCTTGTAAGATATTTTTTGGAAAGCTAAAACATGTAAGAGCCCTACCATTGAAGGTTTTACATGATGAAGACCCTTTCTCATAGAAGGGAACATATTTTATTAGAAAAATAACTAAAACCTATAGTGATGGTTTTAGATGGATAATAGTGGCTACAAATTATTTTATCAAATGGTTTGAAGCTATTCCAATAAAAATGAAATTACAAATATTGTGGTCAACTTTGTCACGGATGACATATAAACAATATTTAGGGTACCATAATTGATAATGCTACATGCTTCAAGTCTAGAAAGCTAAAATATGTAGGAGCCTTTCCATTGAAGGTCTTACATGTTAAGGCCCCTTTATAGTAGTAGGGAACATATATTTTATCAAAGAAATTAATAAAAAATATAGAATTTTTTTTAGATGGATACTAGTAGCTACAAATTATTTCAACAAATGGGTTGAATAAAAATTCACTTCAAATATTATGGTCAAAATTTTCATGGATGACATCAAAACAAGACTTGGGGTACCATTTAGACTTACAACTGATAATGCTATATAATAAGTTTGAAATTACTTTGACTCATTCATCACCTTACCACCCTCAAATAAAGAGACAAGTGGAATTCAACAATAGGAGCTTGGTGAGGATTATCAAAAAAGTTAGGGAATGATAAAAGGAGGCGTGATCATAAAAATATTATTATATTTTGATTCACTTCTATTATTCGTTTATCTCTCTTTGTTACAGAAAGAATAGGTGATTGATATAAATGAATCTTGGAAGACACAACATAAATATAGTCATAATTTCAAACTATTTTAAGCAAGCACCAAGCATGCCACCTAGGGTACCTACAACCTTCTAGCTAGGTTGAGCTCACCCATTTTATATAGGACATATCTAGTGAATTTTAAATTTTTACCAAACCTTTGTGTATTTATCCTAAGCCTCTTTCAAGTCTCCAATATAGTATGTTTACAATCTAAAAGAGTTAATTTTAGTTTAATAATTAATATACACAATAAGAAAGAATAAAACCTATATCCTTATTCTTCACACCAAACACCAAACACCAATCTATTTTTCTTTCTTTCAATACCATAACATGTAATAATAAAGATAAATCATATAAGAATCAAAAGATAACATCATGTGAATAAGTGAGCATGGTAATATAATTTATTATATAAGAATCATAATATAAAACTATATAATCATCATAAATAAGATAATTTGAATATATAAGCATGTAATTGTCACCTAATTTTTAGCTTTTAGCTGAAATAAGGTTTAGTGTTTATTCTTTTGTGTTGTTCATTTAAACAGTTTGTTGGTTTTGATATGCAACCAACATTTTTTTTTATCATTTTAAAGGTCACACCAACATATCTGGTGGCTTTGAATGTGGAAATTTATAATAGATCAGTGTTGTAGCAACATATGAAAATAATTTAGACAAGGGGAAACTCTATCCCATTAGATTATCTGTAGCTTTCACCACCTGTAGGAGAGGTAGGCCAATAAAGAAGGCTATTGTTTCGTCAAGAAAAATAGTTTCAACTCCACCAGCAATGAGAGTTTCTAGCCCCATAAGGCAACAAAACTTGGTGCCAAATATGGCTATTCCAGGAAAATAAGTTTTTGTTACATTCAATGGTGGCAACCCACTTAAATTGGCTCAACATGACAACATTCCAATGATTGCTCTCAAAAGTGTGCCATATTTTTCAGGTGAGGATCAGACCACACCAGTTGAACACATTAAAGAAATTTCAAATCTGTGTTTGGTGCATCATATAACTCAAGAAAATGTTGCCTTGAGGCTGTTAGCAGCATCATTCAGAGGTAAAACACTCCAATGGTTTAGGAGTTTAGTAGTTAATTCCATCAGAACGTGGGATGAATTAGGAGAGGTGCTTTGCAAGCAGTTAAAAGACAAGTATGATGACTTGTCATTGGTGGAGTAGTTGACCCACATTAAACAGGCTCCTCATGAACGAATGATGAACTTCAATTTCCGTTTTCAAAGGACATGGGACAAAATTCTAGAGCCTACAAGGCCTCTAGCTAAATATGCCTTTCTTTATTTTTTGAGAGCCTTAAATAGTGAAGTGGCTATTTTAATACAGTCTATGGGTGGAAACACTTTACCGATAGCTTATGATATAGTTGTGAGAACATAAAACAACCTGATACAAGCTGGAAGGATTTCCCCTAGGCCTCCTATGCCATTTTTTCTTGATATTCAACCTCCTACAACTTTTCCAACACCTCAAATAGCCCCATTACTAGCTGCTGTTAACACAAACATTACTACCCAGGGACCATCTCAGGAGTTGTAGGAAATTAAAAGAAGTCAACAAAAGATTGAAAATCTACTTTAAACTTTTGGAAATGAGTTGGTAAACATTAAAAAGCAGCAATTTCAAGGTTTCAAGCCTTGACAGCCTCAAAATCAAGGTCAAGGTCAACAATTTCAAGCTAACAAACAACCATATCAAGGAAAATTTCAAGGTGCACGATAAAATTTGAATTTGAGGCCTTTTCAGCCATATAATCCAGTTCTAATCAGTGCAACTAGAGATATGGTACATGTTCAAAACAACCTTGCAGCAAAATATGAGTGGTGCTCTCCTTGCAACCAAGCCCATAATCAGATTACATGTTTAAATTGTGTCATCAATCAAGCATTGATGGTTCAAAATGTTTCAGGTGTGTAAGATGTGTCTAATGGTGAATCATCCCAATAGTAGGAGCTCCATGCAAGTGACACAACTCTCCTGAATTGGAAAGGAGAGGAGTTTTTTGGGGTAAACAACGATAGCTCTCCAATAGCAGCCAACATCCGAGCTAAAAAGAGAGCTTTCAAGATTGGACAAGCAACAAATAAAGACAAGGAAGTTGTTGGATCTTCCAATCCTCATGTAACAGACATTTTGCAAAGAAATTCACAAGGCATCAGTGGTGGATAGCTTGGGAACCAAACCCAACTGGCCCACTTGCAGACAAACCCTGTTGTTTCAAGGACCCATCAAAAGGTAAATGCTGCCACACCCTTCAACATTATTGAATCCATGAAAAAGATGAATGTGAATATATCAATGTGGGATTCCTTATCTATTCCTAGTCAAAAGGACTTGTTACAATCTGCCTTAGCTGAAGTAGGTGTCTCAAATGATATACCGGCAGGTCAAACCAAGGCTGTCTTAACAAATACACCTCAAGACAACAGTAAACAACCAAGTAAGGATGTCAAACCACCCCCATTTTATGTGTCCTTGATAATAGGAGATAAACTAGTTCACAATTGCATGGTGGATTCAGGGGCAAGTAGTTTTGTCATGCCTAAACAAATTGCTGATAAGTTAGGACTAAAATATCAGCCTCTTGAGAAAGGAGTTGTTCAACTTGATGGGACAAGCATTAATACCGTAGGTGTTATCAAAGGTTTAAGCCTTACCCTACATGCTTGCCCCAATTTCTCCATTCCCCAAGGAATTTCAGTCATTGACTTACCACCACATTTTGCTTTATGTTTGTCTAGAGATTTCACTACCAAGATAGGAGGTTATTTGTCATCAGATTGGTCCCATATGGTGTTCAGAATGAGATATGGGACTAAAATAGTGATCAAATCTGAGCAACTTGCTAAGGATAGCATTGAACCATATGTCCCAAGTGTTGTTAATGCTAATTGTGTTGTTTTTGATGATGATGAGCTTGCTGCTGCTCAAGAACTACAAGCAGAATGCATACCAGATGCACTTCTAAGTGAGTGGGCAACGAAAAATATCATTGACAACCCAAATGATAATATTGAAGAGACTATTTTGGGTGTCTATGTGTTGCACAAACTTGATTCAATGATTCCAAACCTCAAAAAGGAGGTGGGGCAACATTTAGATCAATAAGGTGAAGTGGAAGATGTTCTTTCATGGTTCTTGAAACAAGAATGGTGCTAGTGGGGGTGCAATGCTTGTGTGCCCACAAGGTGAAAAATACTACTCTGCATTTAGATTTTCTTTCTCTTTTACTAACAATACTGCTAAATATGAAGGTCTAATTCAAGGCTTGGGATGGGCATGAAAAAGAGGGATTGGTTGCTTGCAAGTTTATGGTGATAGTGAATTAATTGTCAACTAGGTGAGAGGTCTACATGTCACCAAGAATGACGTCTTAAAGTCTTACAAAAATAGGGTGTGGGATATGATAGAAGAGTTTGATGATTTCAATCTGGTTTCTATTCCTAGAGATCAGAATAAGCATGCTGATAGATTGGCTGCAATAGGTGCTCAAGTTGATATTCCAAGTGAAATTAGGAAAGAAAAGTTGCAACCATATGTTAAAATAGTTATCAGACCTTCTATTCCGGATAATAACTGTAGATAGGGAAATAAAATCAAAGAGTTTAAATGCATTGAAGATAATAAACAAATTAAATCCTATCAAGCACCATGAAGTACAAACTAGAATGAAAATAAAAAATAATAAACAAATAACATGCAAATCGGTTTTCAA
>VDFB02321538.1:90686-127557 GCA_007258455.2 Sequoia sempervirens
TATGTGGAATTGGTGTGAAATGGAAGGGAGCCATGACCAATGGTTGCACACATTGTGATAAACATTGAAGCTTTGGATGTGGATGGGGTGTAGGAAGCAATGGAGATGTTTGCTGAGGAGGTGGTGGATGAAGTGATTTAGGTACCCACATAGACTTAGTATTTTATGGATTTTTATTTTGCTTGTGGGTTTTAGGAATTTGAGACTTTTTGAATGGAGACCAAAGTCATGGGATGGAAGTGGATGGTTGGGATTTTTGTGATGTGAATGCCTCATTTGACTTGATTTCTTTTTTCTTAGGTACCCAAACCATTTTAGTTTTGGCCTTTACTTTTGGAGGTATGGGCTTATATAACTTTTTAGATTGATTTTTCTTTGACTTTTTGTATTGATGTCCTAAGGCATGAGAACCCTTAGGATTTTTTACTTTATAGGTAGAGGCATTGAAATTATTGCTTTTGAATCCCTTGGGTTTGGTGGAATGAGTGGAAGCTTCATGTTTATACACTGTGTGCATTTGTTGGTCATGATTAGGAATGTTAGGGTATTTATGGATAGAGGGATAAGGGGATTTGATAATGGGGATATTAGGTGTTGGGAGAAGTGGAGGTAGATTAGATGGAGGGATATTAGGAGTTGGAAGCAATGGTGGTAGAGTGGATCGAGGGATATTAGGAGTTGGAAGTAATGGTGGTAGAATGGATGGTGGAAGGTGTATGGTCACATGCTTTTGACATTTATAGGATGACGGTGGTGGAATGACAACATATGTTTTGGGTGTACGATAGGCTGTATGATGGAAAGTGGACTTAGGAGGTGTGGAGGAAATACCAACATCTTTAGGTTGTTGTCCTTGGGGTGTAGGTCCAAGGCCATAAGAGCATGGAGGGACTTTGACATGGATGGGCTCCAAAATATCTTGTTCATGAAGGTCTAGAACTTTATCTTGGTGGTTCATGTTTTGGAGTGTGCAAGGGACAATGAGACTAGGTGTAGGTGGAACACTAGACATGAGTTCCTTATTGGATGGAGAAGATGAAGCAAGGGAAGATAATGGTTTTTGTTGTTCTAAGGAGGAACATTCATGAATGAGGGTGGAAAGACCAATAGGATATGATGGAGAACTTGCAATGGGGTTGATAGTGGGTGATGGAGGATCATTAGGATCTTGATTAGAATTGTGTTCACTTAGATCCAAGGTGTTTGTTTGATCTTCTAAGTTGGCTTGGGAGGCATGTGTCTCATCAAGGGAAGTGGATGTTGATAGATCATGGATAGGACTAGGTGGAGGTGAATTTGGAATATCTTTCTCATGGATGGGTATAGGATCAAGTTGCTCATGGATAGGCTCTTCATCATTATGGATATCATCTTGATCATAAAAATGATATAGATTATGGATAGGTTGGATGAAAATGATTTGATCTTGATTAGGACTAGGGCTTGATGTTTCCACATGCTTGGGAGTAGACTCTTGATATAACTCTTGGGTTTATTGAATGGAAGTGGAAGGGAATTTCTCATGGAGAGACTTGACATGTTTTTGATGATCAACAACATAGGAGCATGAAAGAGGGTGACTTGGACTTACGACAAAAGACTCTTGAATTGGCTCAAGGGGTTGTGGATGACACGGTTGACTTGAAGGACTTGGCATGGCGTTTGAGGACTCTTTTGTATGTTCAAGTATATGTGTTGAATGACATGGTGACAATTGATTCCTTGCTTGTAGCCCTTGGGTCACATCCTTTGGAGGTGTAGGGGTGGAAGGCGTTGGCTTAGGATTTTTATTTTTACTATATAGTGGTATGATATACTTTGAGAGTACATAACCTAGATCAGTGTTCCCCTTGTGAATGGTTGCATTAGAACTTAAAGGCTCTTGATTTTGTTGCCTAGGTGGACTTAAATTCACATGTGTTTGTCATGATGTGGATTGATAGGTTGATGTGGTACTGACACACGAAGAAGTGGATGGATTAGATTGGTATGAGGTGGAAGGGTGATAATAAATGGATAGGGGATGATGTGGTGGTTGTTGGATTTGACATGTGGCTATGAGGTATTGGGCGTGATCTAGGAGGTGTTGGATTTGAGGTGACTTGTGTGCTTAAATTTTTTGTATTACGCCATGGACTTCGTGAATGATTTGTTGGGGCAAAGGTGTTTGAATTGTTTTAGCCATGTCAAGCATGTTAACAACATCTTGTGCTAGATCTTCCAATGTTTTCATGGTGTAAAATGATGTTGATTGGTTTAAAGAGATGATGATTAGGATATGATATGGAATGACAAGATTGTATGATTTGGATGATGTGGCAAGAGTTTATTGGAAGTTTGACTTGGGCACTATAAAACACAATATTTCACATGTAAATGCATGAACACACACACCAAACACAATAATAAATTTGTCTTTGAAGATTAAATGTTATGATTAGGCAAACACTTGAATACACAACAACAAGCCCTATGACTAGTCAAGTGAGGTATGGCCAATTAGATCTCAAGCTAGTTTACACAAGGCTGACTAAGGATGATTTGAAAGAAAAATCCTGCCACACAGCCGGGAGAAAGGGGTAACCCACCCTTCACCTTCACTTCCCAAAGGTATAAAGTTATTTGGGGCTTAGCCAAGAGTGATAAGATTTTAACTTCCAAACAAGCGTGTCTTTCGATTCACACTTCGATTGAGGTCGTCCCTAGGGGTGATGAAATCCCCTAGTAGGCCTCCTAGAAAGGGTTTGACAAAAGAAAACTAAGTGAGGTGTTTGTGATCACACACACACTTGATTCACACTCACAATGATTAATTTCCCTTAAAAAAATTGCAATGTTTATAAAAAGATTCAAACACTTGTTCTTTTTATCCCCAAATTAAGATGTGATGGAAGACAATGATTAATTTTAGCCATGATTTTTTTTTGATATGTGATTGAAGACAAGATTTTTTTTTTTAAACCAATTGCAATGATGTGATCAAACAAGATTTGATTTTATGTCCCAAAATGGAAAGATGTGACAAACAAGATTAAGAGATGAAGGATGAAACAAGTGCACCTGGTTATTTTCACTTTCCAAATTGTTGATGTGAGTGATATTGCTACTACTAGAGCTCCTTGTGATCACCTACAAGATAAAAAAAAAAATATTATAATGCAGCCAAAGAAAAAAAAAGAAAAGAAAAAGACAAGTTCATTAGAAAATTTCAATTTCAGATACTTTTGACATAGCCGAATTAGATTTTAGTATTTGACAGTTTTTTTGATCTGAAAAATGAAAAATCAAAGAAAGGAGCCCTGCTAATTTTTTGAGAGCTTTCCAGAAATATAAAGAAGTAAGAAAAATTCCTTGTTTTGCTCTCAGAAACGCGGATTTGTGAAAACTATACAGAAAACAAAGATCTAATTTTTTTGCATTGTATTTGACCTCCAAACTAAATCTATAAAACATAAATTCCCATTAAAATTTCATGAGATTTCCAAAAATATAAAAATTTCTAAAAAATTCATCGCTTTACGTCCAAAAAATCAATTTTGTGAAAATAATTAAAATCGAAATAACTTCCACAAAAATGATCATAAACCCTTAATTTTTTTACTGTAGCCTCTTGAAATGATGTACAAGATTCTATAAAAATATTGTAAAAAAATTCATAGCTGTGTAGAAGACATGAAGAACTTTGTAAAACCTGCGGTTTTGTCCAAAAATTGGCAGATCTGCAAAACAAAGTCAATAAAACCTGCAAAAACACCATTAAAAGCCTTGTATGCACTACATAAACCCTTGTATGCACTACAAAAACCCTCAGATGTGCTAAAATAATAATTTTCGTAAGAAATCCGAATTTTAGAACACGAAATTCTGTCAAAAAACCTACAAATAAATGTTAAAAATGGGGCAAGGCCCCACGGTGGGTGCCAAAATATAGATAGGAAAATAAAATCAAAGAGTTTAAATGCATTGAAGATAATAAACAAATTAAATCCTATCAAGCACCATGAAGTACAAACTAGAATGAAAATAAAAAAAATAAACAAATAACATGCAAACCGATTTTCAAACTAGTGTTGATTGATCTCCATGGCTCTTCTCCACCTGCACAAGGATGCAAGATTTCGAAGGTTGAATGTTGGAGGAATGTTGGTTGCTCAATTCTGTAGCATAACGATGTGATAAAGGTTTGAAGGAGAATGCTGGATGAAAGATAGAATATTTGAAGAATAATTTTGACAGAGTGAGGATACTTAAGAATCAACCCCCTAAATGAATTGTGAGAGGTTGTATTTATAGAGTTTTCAAAAGCTTTTGATTAGCTGATATGATCAATGGCTATGATAATTCTTGACAGATCAAATGGCTGAAGATGGATGAGACTGAAGAGAAAATAGAAGAAAACTTGAAAACAAAATTTTTCCATTTTTATGAAAGAGGAAAAGATAAGAAGATAAGAAATCATCTTTCTTTAAAAGAATAAAAGAAAGATTTAAAAGCTAATAAATAATGAATTAAAAATTCAATTATTTATTTGTGGATGAAATTCAGCTTTTTCTTAATTAAATGAAATATTTAATTAAACTTTTAAAGCAGAAGAAAGCTTGTGATAAGAATAAAGCTTTAATCAGGATTTTTGAAGAAAGCAGAAGATCTCATAATTAAATAAAATATTTAATTATGATATGAGAAGATTTCACAATCAAATAAAATATCTAATTGTGTTTTAGAAAGAAAGCATAAGATCCTTTAATTAAATAAAGTTTATTTAATTAAATCACTTTTATGAAATTAATTAAATGAAATATTTAATTAATTAGAAGAAGAATTTAAAAAGAAGAAAGGGTAATATTTAAACTTAATTAAATCAAAAGATTTAATTTAAATTTAAACGATGATAATTAATTTAAATAAATAAAATGTATTTATTTAATTAATTAAGTGGACACATGAAAATAATTAAATAAAATAAATTTATTTAATTACGAAAGAAGAATAAGATGAATAAACAATATAATTAAATTAATTAAATTTAATCATATGTAGAGGATTTTTAGAAAAATTAATTAAATAATAAATATTTAATTAATTGCCAGGATTATAGATATGACCATTTTTATGTGTATACAATAACATTCATTGGAAAGTCTTTGAGAGTGATGAATAGGTCTAGAGCTTTATGCTGCAAGAAGATGAATTTGCAACAGTCAACTAAGAGGAGATCAATCAACAATATGATGATCAAATCATCCAATTGAAGTCTAACAAACTGCCCAAGGGTCTAGTCACCTTGGAATCCATTTTCAGCACAGATGACCAGCTGAAAAAGAGTAAGACCAACATGCAGGTCAAAGAAGAACATTATGAGGAGCTTGAAATTTTCAAAGGTAATCTCCTTAAAGTTAGTAAAATTTATTCACATGCAAATAAGCAAGCTTTCATTTATTTTTGTCAAGAGTTCCAAGATGTATTTGCATGGGAATATTCTGATTTGAAGGGTTTTTATCCCCAAATTTCCCAACATACCATAGAGCTTGAGCCAAACTCAAAACCTGTTAGACAGAAACAGAGGCCTTTAAACCCCAAACTTGAGCCTCTTATGGTCAAGGAGTTGACCGAGTTGATTGAGGGAGACATCATTTTTCCAATCAAGCATACCTCATGGGTCTCTAACCTTGTCCCGATTAGAAAGAAAAATGGTGAAATTAGGCTATGTGTTGAATTTAGAGACCTCAATAAAGCCTTGTTAAAGGATCATTACTCGTTGCCCTCCATGGAGTAGATTCTACAAATTGTAGCTGGTTCAGAAAGATTCTCATTGCTTGATGGTTATTCAGGTAATAACCAAGTTTTAGTCAAAGAGGAAGATCAGTACAAGACTGCCTTCACCACAAAATGGGGCACCATGGCTTATAAGAGGATGCCATTTGGCCTATCAAATGCTGGTTCCATGTTTCAGAGGGCAATGGACATGACATTTAAAGGTTTGATTCACAAAATTGTACTTATTTACCTTGATGATGTAACAATATTTTCAAAGAAGGTTGATGAACACCTTACACATCTGAAACAAGTATTCGAGAGGTGTAGGGAGTATGGTATATCCCTCAATCCCAAAAATGTATCTTTGCTGTCCATGAAGGAAAGCTTTTAGGACATATTGTGTCAAAAAAGGGGATCACCATTGATCCAGAAAGAGTAAGTGCCATTTTTGGATCTACCTTTACCCAGCCATAAAAAGGGGTTGCAAATCTTTCTTGGAAGAATTAATTTCGTTAGAAGGTTTATTCCTGACATTGCAAATATTTTGAAACCACTAACTGCAATGTTAAAAATAATGCTAGTTTCAACTGGACCAAGGAGGCCAAGCACAATTTTGAAGTCATAAAGGAGGCCTTATCAACAACCCCTACTTTGGTAAACTTGAACTTCTCAAAAGATTTCATTTTATATGCTTTTGGTAGCATTAATATAATTTCTACAATGTTGGTCTAGCAAAATGATGCTGGCCTAGAACAACCAATTGGCTTTTTTATTCAACATTT
This sequence comes from Sequoia sempervirens, assembly GCA_007258455.2. NCBI lineage: Eukaryota > Viridiplantae > Streptophyta > Pinopsida > Cupressales > Cupressaceae > Sequoia > Sequoia sempervirens. The sequence goes on from VDFB02321538.1 coordinate 97,226, forward strand.
AGAGGAGTATGAACAAAGATATACTTTTGTAGAGAAACATGTACTTGCTGCTATTAGAAGCTTGAAGAGATTTAAATCTCTGATTTCTAACAACGTGCATTTGATGGTTGCTCACCCTAGTGTGAAGGAATTCTTGCTAACTAGGGATCCAAATGATAAGAGAGCAGGTTGAATTACAAAAGTTATGGAGTATGACGTTGATATCAAGGTAACAAAGCTTGTCAGGGGTAAAGGGCTATGTGAACAACTAGCTACAAAGGCTGAAGTTGAAGGAAATGTAGAAACAAAGGTAGTTCTGGTTGCTAATGATGAACCTGCAACTGATGCATCTCCAATAAATGCAGGTTGGGTGCGAGATATGACTCACTTTTTGCAAACTGGTGAGTGTCCACCAGGTTTAGATAAAGCCAAACGTAGGTATTCCAGACTGTAGTCTATTCCTTATGTGTTGATTGGTAATATTCTTTTTAGAAAGGACCTTAATGGCATCCTCTTGAGATGCATTGATCAACATCAAGTTGATATATTACTTCATGAGTTCCATGATGGAACTGCAGGGGGTCATTTTTCCCCAAGAATAATTGCTTGGAAAATAATGAGAGCTTTTTATTATTGGGAAAGCTTATTTAAAGATGCCCATGCTTGGGCCAAGAAGTGTGTAAAATATGCCATTTTTGTAGGCCAAGAGAGGCTTCCAACTTTACCATTGCAACCCATTCAAGTAGAGCAGCCCTTCATGAGATGGGGCATTGATTTTGTAGGTGCCATTAACCCACCTTAAAGTGCAGGACATAAGTGGGTGCTTACTGCAACCAATTATTTCACATGATGGATTGAAGTAGTGGCTTTGAAAGAAGCCAATGAAAGTTCTGCCTTAAACTTTTATGATGATTTAGTAACCAGATTTGGGGTAGGGTGATCCCACAATAGTGGTTTACAATTTTTGGCCAAACTAGACACTGAAATTATTTTTTTAAACTAAATCTTCACATTCGGGCACCTATAGCGGCTAAACCGTGAAGAATTTGAAGATGATACAAACTAGAGTCTCGCCACATTTTGTTTGTAGATTCTAATTTTTTTTTTAAAATTTTTTTTGGAATAAGATTCCACTTCTTTTCCCACCTCCCACGAAAACTGGTTTTCAAAAGAAACAGTAGCATTTTAAAAGTGGCCTTTTACCATTATAACGCCTTAACTTTTTTCCATGAGGATAAAATTCTAATTCTTTCAAGTTTAGATTCACTTAACTCCAATATCTAGTGCTTCCACTTGGTTAGATAGTTTTTATTGAATATTTTTTCTTTAATCAAAAGTTTCGAAGTCAAACCAATTACAATTCAGACATGGCCTTGTGACCATACTCTTGTATAACTTTTTGTATATATCAAAATTCATTTTTTTTCTATTATTGGATCAAGGACTTCAATATTTGGTGCACTTTCTGCAGGCAATCTGCTATTTTTCCACATGTACAGAACAAAGACCTTCATTTTTTGATGAAAAACCTATGTTTAATAAAACTAAAATATCAAATGCATAATAAAACCAAAACATATTAAAATTATATTCATTGGATAGCTCGTTCTGAGGACTACCTGATTCTAGTTGGGTTTGTGAATATTCCTCCATTTTCATCCTCAAACCGAGCTCCGAAGTGCCAAAATTCAATTTTTTTCTGTATCAAGGGAGATGACGAATAAAGGGGGGGTTCGAATGAACCCCTAGGGGTTCAAGTGAACCACTAGGGGTTCGCTCGAACCAGGGTTCTTTTGAACCTGGTTCATTCGAACCCCCCTTCTATAAGGGGTTTTGATGGCTTTTTTTGGTGGGAAAGTATTAAGAGGGTTCGACCGAACCTAGGTTCTATTCGGTCGAACCAATAGTTCGTACGAACCCCTAAAATCAAGTTTTTTTCCATGCATTCATTTTTTGTGAGGTTTCCTTCCTCACTTCAATTGTAAACCACTATTGTGGCTTCACTCGGTACCTGAATCAATCATTTTTGATAATGCTTTCACTTTGTTGGTTTAAGAGTAAGTGATTGGGCTATAAAGAATGGCATTCATTTGAATACCTCATCAAATTATTACCCTCAAGGTAATGGTTTGGCTGTGTAGACATCCAAATTTGACCACTTCCATATGGTCAAAGTCATCTCCTTAATCATCCCTTTGCTCATTTAAATCGTCCTCTTTGCCAGTATTAATTAAATCATCCATTTAATTAATATTTTGTATCTTGCATAAGGTTTCCAAAAGTATTTAATTTAATAAATACTTTTCCCCTCTTTCCTCTCTAAATTAAATAAATGCATCACTTTGTTTAATTTAGTCATATTATCTTGTAGAATTTTCAATTTATTTATTTATTCCTTATTTTCTCTCTCATTGTCACATCCTCCAACTTTTGCAAGTTGGTCTCTAATCCCTCTATACAATCTAACCCTCTTTTTTAGTCATAATTAATTTATGATTAAGCTGTGCACACCCCTAATCATCATTAGGGTCCCATCCTCCATAATTTTCCACTTGCCTGTAATGTGTCATTGACTAGTATAATCAAGTACTTGCACAACCTTAATCACTTAATTAGGTCATCCCTAATCCCCATATCAATTATGAAATGTGTCCTTAGTCAACTTCATTAAAAGTTTTCTCTTTTTGAACAACGCACTCCATTCCCCATGTGAATTTTTAATTCACATTTAATCCCCCAATTCATTTAAAGGAATTTTAAATTCCTTCTCTCATCCCCATGAGAATATTTGATGAATTTTTAATTCCTCACATGTCCTCTCACCCACATAGGGACAAGTACCTCCTTTATGAGGAGATCTTGTCCAATCCCAAGGTACTATGTACCACCTCCATGTCATGTACTATCCTTCCATCTCATGCACACATCACCCTTTTTAAGCCATATCACATGCCACATGTCAAGATGTGAGGGCTTGTGAGTTCTCAACTCACTTTAGCCCTACATCTTGATCTTGGTGGCTCAATCTTGACCGTCTATTTGACCAAATTTTGCTCCTTGGGCAGACCTGACCCATCCAGGGACGGACTTGACCTATTAACCTAGCCCTTTCAGGCCTGTTTTGACCAAATTTGACCAATTTTTGCTCCTTGGGTGGACCTAACCTTTGACCCACCTCTTTCAGGCCTATTTTGACTAAATTTGACCATCTTTTATTCCTTGGGCGGACCTTCCCTTCACAGGGGTGGACTTGACCCTTGATCGGTTGACTTTTTCATCTGCTTTGTCATTCGAGAGCCTCATTTCACCATCTCGATCACTTGTCTCCCCATTTCGAACATTCGTACACCCATTTCAGGAATCCATTCGCCATCCTAAAATGTTCATCCCCTCAGCTCATGCATCCGTTCACCCATTCAAAGTCCTCGTTTACCCATTTTGAACTCACGTTCTGATTATCATTTCCATGTTTCTGACCATTGGTATCCCATTGAAACCTCGTTAGAGCAGTTATCCAAATTGACCTAGGTGTTCGTTTCTAATCGTCATCCATCAAAACCAACTTTGGATCATCATCCATCCTAAGTCGGTCGTCCTTGTTGGCCCAATCAATACACTTCTATCTCAAGTTGGATTCAGTGCCGTTATCATACATTCCCCCTTTAATCGATTAATCAACACCTAGTGTTACCAAGGATCACTCTTGAACTTGGTTTCAGATTCTGATCACTATTATTCATCCTAATCAATCATCAATCCAAATCAAATCGTTATATCATCCAATTTGAATCGACTCGTTATCTACCAATCAACCCAATCCACTTCAGACAAATCAAATCAATCCTATCAAGCCACATCCTCGTCGGCAAATTAATCATCAAAATCACATCAATCCTATCGAGCCACATCCTCGTCGGCTAATCAATCATCAAATCAAATCGATCCTTTCATCGCCAAGGTCATTCTAGCATCTTAGTCCATCATATCACCTTGCATGCCCATCCAGACCCGGTCACAAATAAGAAAAATAGCCGAACAACAATCCCAACCAAACATACCTCAAGACCCGAACAACATAGCTAATGCCTCACAAGACCCCAATAATAGTGTGAACATCCCTTGAGATCCACACAATGGAACATCATCACAATCCAATGTCGATGGTCAAAACACATCACCCCCTGGGGATGAAAACATGGTCATTCAACCCGAAATTACATTTGAGGAACACTTTAGTAACCCGGTCAATGTGCAAATGATAGATAGCCTTCTTGAAAAACATGGTGAAGAAATCTTGGCTCACTTAATTGACAAGGGTGTCAAACTGCCGTTAGGTATCGACCTATCCAAGTATGGCAGTTCTACACCTAATATACCCCAAGGTTCACACAATGCGCCAGGTAGTTCATACATCCCCAATATTCCTCCCGTAGAGGGTTGGCATCAACCTGAATTCGGCAATGCCATTCTGTATCCCGTTAGCAATCCCCCGCATCTCGCAATCTCAGTCATAGGGGCTCCCCAAACCACTGATCCCAATGATCCTTTTTCCTTTGGCATGCCACAAAACATCTCACAACCACAACCACTAATGCTACCGACACCACCCCCTTCGAATCCACCTCCTGTCAACACTAGGGGCACCCCTTTTATTGCGTTACCTCCACCTTCCGGGGCCATAAACCTTCCATCGCCTTCATATGCATCTCCACAACCCCCCAATCTAATATACCACCTTCAAATGTCCCCTTCGGTACCCAAAAACCTCCCTTGCAAAATCCCCCTACGTTATCTCAGCTGCCCCAACAACAACAACCGCTATTTTCCTCACAACAACCACCATACCAGCCGCAAAGCAATCTATCCCGACCTCCCACTCAGACCATATCCCCCTTCCTCGCATCCATCCTATGACCACGAGCTCAAACATAATACAACATCTCATTTTGGCCCATGCAACATCTCACATCACATCAGCAACCACCACAACATCATTATTACCAACAACAGTCCCAACAACAACCACCTTATGTGGCCTCCCAAAAATCACAACAATATCCCCAGTATCAACAAGTCAATCCTCAACATCACATCCAAGCTCCTCAACAGCCTATCTCACACTTTTATCTAACGAATCCATACTATACCTCGCAACAACAACCCACATATCAACAAAATCTTCTGGCATACCAACAAGGGATGTCATCATCCCACTGTCAACATCCATATCTCAACAACCCGACACTATCTCGGCAGGACCCTTTATCATCCTACCATCCATATCCGTCCAACCCGCCACCAGTCAACTCAGATTTGCTAGAAATTAAAGCCACTCTAAAAGATCTTCAGTCAGGGACTGGCAAACAATCATTCAAATTTGAGGACATATGCCCATATCCATTCAATCCCTCCATCTCATTGATCCCCTTCCCTAAGCATTTTGAAATACCAAAATTCGATAGATACAGGGGGAACAAAGATCCTAAGGCCCACTTGCAAGAGTTCTACTCCCAGTGTCAGGAAGTTATGCACAATGACAATTATCTCTTGCACCTGTTTTCACGGATCTTGACAGGCATTGCCCTAGAGTGGTTCATGACCCTAGAAAGAGAGTCCATAAAATATTTTGTGGACCTGTCAAAAAAGTTTGTCTCCTACTTCTCCTTCAATTTGGAGGACACTGACACCTTAGATCTCCTCAAAGAGAAACAACATGAGGGAGAAACCTTTGCTAGCTATCTTCAAAGGTGGCATGCGTTGGTGAGCCAAATGAAGACCCCTCTAAAGGAAAAGGACATGGTCACCCTCTTTGTGGAGAACTCTCATCCTGACATGGCTCATAACTTTAGGTTACATTGTGTCACCACTTTCATGGAGCTAGTGGAAAAGGGACCTATCCTTGAACATGCCCTTGTTGCCAAAGGGCACATCAAAATACATAGCCATGATAAAGAAAGGTCATTTGGAGATAGGCCACATTTTTGGAACAAGAACAAGAACAAAGTGAATGATGGCGTGACTGATACTAAACACGTCCAAGTAGCTAATACATCCTAGAGACAACAACCATTCGTACCTAATGCCATATTTGTACCATAGGGGGCACCTCATCCTCCTCAACAGTCAAATCAAAATAGCCAGGGGAACACTAAACGTTAGTATGCTCAATTAGGAGAACCCTTGAGTGTTGTCTTCAATAAGTTTTTACAGATCAACTATCCAATCACGTATCCTATCACCAAGCCACTTGACGAATCCAAACCCAAGCCTGCATGGTTTAGGGAAAATGAATATTGTGAGTTCCAAAAAATCAAAGGACACTCTTTAAATAAGTGTCAAGGTTTGAAAAACTATGTTCAAGATCTTATTGATCGAGGAGATATCAAAGTTGACACCAGTCAAGCTTCGTTGTCCAATGCTCAATTGCAGATATATCAAAACGCCTTTCCAAACCATAATCAAGGCGCGAGCACCTCCAACAACAATCCCCAAGACAACAACACAAATAACGTAAGCTATAAGAATGTCCCCCTCAATTACGAGGGTGTTATCCATTACATTGAGTAGGTAGAACCCCATGTATCTATGATACATGTCAAAGCCAAAGACCCTCAGTGTGCTATGGCTACACGACGAGCCCGCATCACTATCCCTGCAGCCTCCGCACCCACCCAATCAAATCTTGTAAGCTCTCAGTACAACATCCTTGATCACTTAGGAAAGACCCCTGCTCATATCTCCATTTTGGATTTTCTTAAGTCTTCTCCTGTACATCTAGAAATCCTCAACAGAGCCCTATAGGAAACCCATGTGCCTAATGACATTGATCCTACATGATTCCAAGGTTTGGTAGGACACCTAGCTTTATCTTATTAGCTGCACTTCAGCCAAAATGACATGCCAAACATCGATGTCAATCATAATTGCCCCTTGCATATCAAAGTCATGGTTGCTCGTCATAAAATAAAAAGGGTCTTGGTAGATAATGGCTTTGCCCTCAATCTGTGTACTCTAAAATTCATAAAATAGGTGGGGTATACTCAAGAAGATTTAAGTAATCAGATCATCACGATCAAGGCCTATGATAATGCAGAAAGGAATTCAGAGGGAATTATCAGTCTTCCTATCCAAGTGGGACCTATGGTTCAATACACTACCTGTCATGTCCTTGATTTGGACTTGCCATATAATCTCCTCCTTGGCCGCCCATGGCTCCATGCTATGCAAGCCGTCCCCTCCACATACCATCAGTGCCTAAAATTCCTAATCAATGGACAAGAAGTCGTCATCTATGCTGACCCCTAACCATTTGAATATTGCCACGCTTTAGAAGCGTCATTTTCCCATTTACATTATTGTCCCAGGGTCAAAATGGGGGCATCTTAGTTATCATCCGCTAATCCACTCTCCACCATGACAACCACTCCATCTTCCACTACCAATTCTATAGTCACAAAGGTCTAGATCATTGACAAGGGGTGTGGTGAATACAAAATGCATACTACTCTTAATGTAGCAACCATGTCGCCGTCACCACAAAAATACGGTCAATCTTCACATGCTATTCCAAAGGAAGACAAGACTGTCACCTTCAGTGGTAAAAACATCCCTACCACCACTTACAGGTCCCCTAGTATCAAGACAGATGTACTAAAAGAGGATATAAGCCAATGGGTCTACTAAGAAGAACCCCAACCAAATCCTCCTCTAAAAGAATATTTTCAAGAAGCATATCCTTGGTCAGCTAAGTTTGTGGAAAAGTGTAACTACCAAGGTAGGGGCCTAGGTAAAGAAGAACAGGGGTAGTTGCAGCCTATTGATACATCAAAGCTACCAAAGAACATAGGCATCAGATATGAAAAAAAGTAGAAAGGCTCTGCAACATCGTCTAATACTTCCAATAGTGTTGCCGTGGGTGATAGCTCATTGGAAGACATACCCGAGGAGGAATCCATCATACGTGCATACAATGACATTGATCATACCAACCTATCATCCATGTTCGAATGCCTATCCATCTGTACCATTAGCCTATCCCTTCACCATCTTGAGCTTATTGATTGGGACCTACGTAATAGTACACCTGTCAATATGTTTGCGAATACATATGTCAACCTCATGGGATTGGGGGAGGATGAACACTAGTCACAAAAATAAGAATAAGAAAAATAAAAAGTGGTCATCTAGTGAAAACCTCCTCGAGGCACTTCCTGACTTTGAAAAAGTAAAAATAAAGGACGCATCCGATGGTGAAAACCTCAAAGAGGTGCTGGAGGATGGGGATGTTCATCTTCCCCTTGTGGGAACTCAGTTATCTGCCCGATCATCCATTTTAATCGAAGAGACTCAAGAAGTTAATCTAGGTACTACTGAAAATCCTAAGATCACCTATGTAGCTAAGTCACTCTTCAAGCAAGAGTATCTAGTCATCGTGCGGCTACTCCAAGAGGGAATCATTAAATTTGCTTGGTCATATTCAGACATGCTAGGCTTAGACCCCGCATTAGTGGTTCATCACCTAGATGTTTGCCCTGATGCAAAGCCTATCAAACAGAAGCTCCACAAGATGCATCCACAGGTAGCATTGTTTGTCAAGAAGGAATTGGAGAAATTACTAGAGGCAGGTTTTATCAGACCAATTGACTACTTTGAGTGGATCTCTAATATAGTACTAGTTTCCAAACCAAATGGAGACATTTAGATATGCACGGACTTCAAAGATCTTAACAAGGCTTACTTGAAAGACGATTTCCCTCTGCCTAACATTGACATGTTGGTCGACCTCACAATAGGGTATGAGATGCTATCCCTTATGGATGGATTCTTTGGTTATAATTAGATTCGAATTGCACCTGAGGACCAACACAAGACCACCTTCACAACACCTTGGGGTACTTTCTATTACAATGTTATGCCCTTTGGTCTCAAAAATGCGGGGGAAACATATCAGAGGGCAATGACGGTCATCTTCCATGACCTCATCCATATCATCATGGAGGATTATGTTGACAACTTGCTAGGGAAATCTAGAACATGAGCAGAACATCCTACCGTCCTGAAAAAGATCTTTGAACGGTTGGAGCATTACAAGTTATGGCTAAATCCAAAAAAGTGTCTTCGGTGTCACGTCAAGAAAGTTGTTGGGTTTCATAGTCTCTCGAAGGGGTATTGAGGTTGATCCCGCTAAGGTGAAGGCTATCCTGGACATGCCACCCTCATGCAATTTGAAACAGTTAAGAAGCCTCCAAGGGAAGATGCAATCCATCCATTGGTTCATAGCCTAGTTCGCGGATAAGTGTTAGCCATTCACTCATCTCCTGAAGAAAGACTCCACCTTCCAATGGAACCAACAGTGTCAAACAGGTTTCGATAAGATCAAATAATACTTAGCTCATCCTCTAATCTTGATGCCACCTATTCCAAGGAAACCCCTCCTGCTGTATATCTCTGCCACTTCAGTCACGCTGGGGGCATTGTTGGAACAACATAATGAATCATTGAAAGAGAGGGCAATCTACTACATCAGTTAGACATTGGTCGGCTATGAATTAAACTACTCTCCCATGGAAAAGGCCTGCCTCGCACTAGTCTTCAACACACAAAAAATCCAACACTACATGGTCAGCCATCCAGTCAAATTAATTGTCAAAATTGATCCACTGAAGTATTTGTTATCTAGAACCACTCTAACTGGCCACATGGCAAGGTGGGTCATGCTTCTCAGTGAATTTGAAATAGAGTATGTGGAGTGGAAAGCCATAAAGGGACAAGTCATTGCTGATCAGTTGGCTGAGACACCACTAGTAGATGAATACCCTCTAGACACTAAATTTCCAAACAAAGAAGTTTACACAATTATAGAAGCACCAACTTGGACACTGTATTTTGATGGCTCATACACTCATAATGGATCAGGCGTAGGGATTTTATTAGTTACCCCTCAAGGTGAATACATTCCAAAATCATTCAGGATAGCATTCCTATGTACCAACAACATCACAGAGTATGAAGCCCTCCTCACCAGCCTCTGAATTGAAAAATAGTGGCATATAACTCACTTGAAAGTCTTTGGTGATTCATTATTAGTTATCAAGCAAGTTAATGATGAATTCCTCACAAAGGATGATAATTTGTTACCCTACAAGCGCATGGTGGATGATTTCAAGAAATATTTCACCTTCATACAATTTGACCAAATTCCTCGGGTACATAATAAAGCAATAGATGAAATGGCCATTATCGGTTCCTTGATTGACATGCTTAAGGACCAGACGGAATGTGAGTTCCTTGTCAAACAACTTTTAATCCCAACGTATGATTTTTCAGAGACTGATATGGTGTGCGATATCATAGGTCCCACCTCCCCTGGTATCAGGACATATATACCTATCTCCATGATAATACCCTACCCCCAAACCTCACACAGAACCAACAAAAATCCTTTATTCAACGTTCGGCCCGTTACATTATCATCAGTGATACACTTTATCGTCACAGGTATGATGGGATCCTCCTTAGGTGTTTGAATGAGACTGAAGCCCGCACGACACTAACAGAGGTACATAGTGGTGTTTGTGGAGATCACTCAAATGGTATGGCCTTGGACAAAAGGATTCTTCGAGCTAGATATTATTGGCCTACACTAGAGCATGATGCTTGTGAATTTGTGAAGAAGTTCCTTCCATGCCAATAACATGCATATTTGATTCACGCTCCAGCACAGGATCTTTAGCCCCTCCTAGCACCGTGGCCCTTCTCTCAATGGGGTTTTGACTTGATTGGCAAGATTTACCCACCATCATTTGACGGCCATACATTCATAATCACTTCCATTGAATACTTCACTAAGTGGGTGGAAGCAATGCCGCTCTCACAGATCACCGGTATTTATATCTCAAAGTTCATCCTTTACCATATTCTCTACAGATATGGTATCCCATCCACCATCCTTTCTGATAATGGAAAATCATTCAAAAACCAAGCCATGAAACACCTCTGCGACACCTTTCACATCCATCATCATTGGTCAATGCCTTATTACCCCCAGGATAATGTTCAGGTAGAAGCAACCAACAAGACCCTCATCCGCATCCTCAAAAAGGTTGTCAATAACACTAGTCGAGATTGGCACCTCCATATTCATCCCACCCTCTGGGCATATCACACCTCCATCCGCACCCCTACAGGGGCCACTCCCTATTATTTAGTCTATGGTGCCGAAGCCATCTTGCCAATTGAAGTTGAGATCCCATCATTGAGAATTTCCCTAAAAATCTTATTAGTGAGGAGGATGCTCGTGTTGCATGGCTTGCACAACTAGAGTTACTTGATGAAAGAAGAATCAAAGCTTACGATCACCTGCAAGCATACCAAAACCACCTCAAGTGTCACTAGAACAAGAAGGTTTACCCTCGACTATTTCAGGTCGGTGATCTTGTCCTTAAAGAGAATCAACGTACTTAGTAAGACTGAGACAAGAAAGAAAAATTTGAGCCAAACTGGTTGGGGCCTTATATCATAGCCGCCAAATATGGATCTGGGGCATACATGTTGACTACTCTTGAAGGAGATCCCCTTGACGAACCCATCAACATCATGTATCTGAAGAAGTTCTATGCCTAAGTCCACTTGGTAACCCCACCTATCGAAATTATAAAAAATAATAAAAAAAATCCAAAAATAGTAAAGAGAAATAAGTTCGTCCTATGGTGAAAACCACTTTTTGGTGGCACCTTGGATAAGTATGGATGGTGAAAACCTGGTAACAGGCATCATCGGTAGAGGGCTTAATCATTATCTACCTGGAATCCTAGTTATTTTATGCTTTCATCTGCACTATCGTCCTCACCCATCCCATCCTTGGCTGCTTGGTATATTTTGATTGAGCATCAGACGACCCATCTAGCCTATCCCCCATCCTGAGCTTTTTAGTATCTCTCTCTGAGCTTATGTCATTCATCTCCTCATTGGTCAGTTTGTGTCATCACATAGGATCATCCATCGTGTCGGTCTTCATCTAGACCTCATCCTATCGCATCACCAGTCGAACTACGTTGCCCCTGCGCTGTCATGTAGGCAAGGCTGATCATTTGATCTGCCCCGAGGGTATTCTGACCATCACATCTTGTTCATCCATCATCTTCCTTCATCATCCTCTTTCTACTTTGTCCATGGTATTTTCATGAACTACGAGGGCTCTGCGCTTTCACATAGGCAAGGCTAATCTCTGATCGGCCCCCAAGCCCCTAGGTCTGTAGGGTATGTCAGTCTGTGTCCTGGCTTATTATTCTCAAATAAAATCCCCTATTATCAGAAGATTTGGTTAGTGAAAAACATCTGGCGTCAAACTGGGTCATTCTAGCTTAGTATCCATCATCGGTCTCAATAGGATGTATCCTTCCTAGCAGACCTCATCAATCCCATCCATCCCCTTGATCCTATGGCAAAGGACGTTTGAAATTGATTGTGATCTTTTGATGTTTTAGATTTTGTTTATCATTTGAGCTCACTATCGACACTTGTCATGGTCACCTTGATCCATCATATCATGGTGTGCTTTGACTTGTCTACATAGGGGCTTATCTTGGTCTTTTCTTTGTTGCTGTCTTCTCGGTTGTCCCACGTAGTACTCACCAAGATCCCTGAGGTCTTGTGTTATGTTGGGGCATCCTTGTGTGTTTTTGGTCATCCCAATACCTAGACCGACCAAGGTCATCATGACCTTGGGGTGTTGGGGTAACCTTTCTGTTTGCTGTGTTTGTTTCATGCATTAGATGCCAACTCGCTTTGGTATTACATATCAGGGTATCTGGTATCTTATGCTACAACAAAAATCAGTGCTTCGAAGATGGTAACTCATATTAGGATTATATTTCATCATCTGTTGCATTGCATTCACCCTATGATTTTGGTTGTGCAAATACTTTATCCCACTCTCTCCCATTCTTCTCAGGATACTAAAAGTTTTTGATAGGTGACAAATTATACCCATTTTTCAAAATCACTACATACCCATCTTCCATTATCATGTCAGTTCTTATTGACGCTTATGACCATGTCTTATTTCCTTTCATTATTAATTCACTATAAATTACAAGAACATTATCACATATTAGGTTCATTCTATTAACCACACATACATCGCCACCTGCATCACAACGTGTTAGAACCGCACATACATCACCACCTGCATCACAAAGTGTCAGACTCATAATACATCACATCCTGCATATATAAAATATTTATACTGAATTTTCATACACATATACATACATGTCAATAAATCAACTAGGCATCCATACAAATAAGTCATCATAGATATAACATATGCATACATCATATCACCATGTGAATATCTACATTAATAAAATCATCCATATTCCACAAATACATAAACCCAATCATCCATTGTCATATCATAAATATGTGCATAAATAAATATACTCATACATCCACATAAGCATGTAGTATCATAAACATGTGCATAAATAAACCACAGTATCCATCTACATAAGCAGGAAATATCATATACATGTGCATACATAAACTGAATCACCCATCACAAGAAAAAAACATACTGCATGTAGTGTCAATAAGGACTGTCCCATATCATAATCAAAATAATACAATGTATGTCATATATCCATCATACATCAAAATATATCACATATCCATCACATAGCCCTCATATATCATCAAATAAGGTACAAAATCTAGAGATGTAGAGCATCTCTGATCTTTGTCGATAAGTACTAGACACTCCACCCTGCATATATCAAAAACTCAGTAACCTGTCATCTCCCGAATGAGCTACCCACATATGATCTCTATGGCGAATTAGGTACTGATCTCTGGCTATGAGAAGCACCTGGTGAATCATTGTAACCTCGGGTCCACGTCCCCAGTGACTGGGATGGCGCTGGCATCTGTGGTGTCTGTCAAACATACTAGAACAGTCGATGTGTCGGGTCTAGAACTGCATGGTAGTATGCGGCCATCCAAAACCCTTCCTCCCTCGCATTCTCCTCTCGCTCAGCAACCTGAACCCGAGCGAAATTTTGCTCCTGACGATATCTATCCCAATCTCTTGTGATCAATCTCCTCTCCTGCTCCCAAGCCTCTTGGGATAGTCGTAACTGTGCCATATCTGCTTGAACCCAATCTCTCATCTCCTCGACAGCCACTGCCCTAGCCACTGCCGCATCCCTCTCCCCCAGTAACCCCTGTGTATCTGTCCCTATCACATCACTAACCTGTAGTAACTGCCACTGTGCCACTGCTGCATCTCGCTCACCCTGCATTGTATGCATCTATACCTCTGCAATATCTCTCTCTGCGCGGCCTATGCCCGAGCCTCTATTGCATCCCTATCCCTCTAAAGTGCCTACAATCTCAACTTGGCAGAATCTCACTCCTGTTACAGACTTGACACCTATGACACCGCTACATCCCTCTCTCTTCGGAGAGACTAAACCTTTGACTCTGCCACTAGCCTATCACTCTCAGCCACTTGAGCGCATGCCTGTGCCAAATCCTTGTCTCCCTCTAAGACCTGCACTTGTACCTGTTCCACATCTCTCTCTAACCGCAACATGCACATCTCTCTCCTTGTCTCCTCTCTCTGCTGCATCAACCCCATGTCCTCAACTGTTTGCTCTAAATAGTCCACCCTGTCTTTGAGCTCAGCTCGCTCCCGATGCCAATCTGCTCTCTCTCCCCATAACTGATGTAGCTGTCTCTGTAGATCCTTTATATGTTCGACCAACCCTGTCCCAATCTTTGATGGCTCCTTCCTTGTCACCCCTCCAACAACCTATCATATCATCGCCTCTGCCACTAAACGGTCTCGCTCCCATCTTGCTGCATCTCCCTCCTCATGCTCCCTAGCCACCTCTGCTCACAATCTCTCTATCTCTGCTCGCAGGCCAATTGCCTCATCCCATGCCTCATCTCTCTCTCTCGTCAATCTCCTCTCCACATCTAACACCAGTGTGGCCAGGACTGAATAATCTCTCTCACCCTGGGCAAATTGTGCATGTAGCTCACTCAACGCTGCTTCTAATCTGACCCGCTCTGCCTTTGTCTGTTGTAACCGCTGCTCGTTGAGACACAGTCTCTCTAGAGTCTCTCTCAGCACCACTGCGAGGTCCTCTCCTGTAGGTGGTACTATCGACAGTGGTCAAAGGTCATACAAATTCATGTCAATGTCCATCTCTTATGGCTCATACCCCTCGCTCTCTGTCGATGCCTCCATCGCATCCACATCTATCATCGAAGGGGCTCTCTCTCTCCTTGTCATCCTCTCTTATGCTCTGCTGGCCTCGCCCTCCTCCTGTCTCTGTTGCTACTGCCCTCTTGTGGCCATGTCTACCTCTTGTCTCTCTTGCGCTTTGTTGGCCTCGCCCTCCTCTTGTCTCTGTTGCCAATGCCCTCCTATGGCCATGTCTGCCTCCTGTCTCTCCCGCGCTCTGCTGGTCTCAGCCTCCTCCCCTCTCTCCTGCTACTGACCTCCTAGGGATGCACGTGCCTCCTAGCTCCTCTCTCCCTGGATCTTTGACCCCTTATCCTGCTGTGCTACAACCCTGACCTCATCCTCTCTCTCCTTTGCTCCATCCCCTCAGTACCTGCGCCATCGTCTCCTCCTGGCTACCCTCACTGGATCCTCAGCTACTCCAACAAATTCCTATCTCCTCCTCCTAGTTGCCATCACTGGCTCCTCGGCTGCTCCAACAACCTCCTATCTCCCCCTCTTGGATGCCCTTGCTGACTCTTCAGCTGCTCCCACCGCCTCCTGTCCCTCCCCCTACCATCCTCCTCTCACTTGACCTCCTCTTTGTCGCCTTCGGGGTACCAATCCCACTGCCCTCAATCGTCTCTCATCCTCTGACCCGAACCCTAATGCTCCCTCAATCGACACTACTGGGGTAATCTATGGCAATGGATGTCATCTGAACCACTGCCGATATCGATTCGTCACCCCTGCATCCCTCAGCCCCTCCCGCCTATCTGGGTATGGCATAAAATGTAGTGTCTCCAGCTTCACCCACATTGCATCCAGGCTTAGTGGACCCCCCATGGCCGCTGTGTGATAGTCGTCAAAATCTCACTCATGTCACGGGAATATACTGCCTCACCCCAAATTGCTGTGTCAACCGATTGGGTCTCTGTAGCTCCACTACTAGTGGAACTCTCCCAATAAGATAACAACGGGTGAAGAAGTAACCGTTGTGTGCCTCCTCATCACCCCTCCAACCCCTGAAGTGCCGCAGCATATAAGGATGCCACACTATCATCTTTGCCTGCACATCATCTAACCATCTCCTCCATATATCTACATATCTCACCTCTCGATACTGCAGTATTGCTCCCGCCTCTGCCCCCAACCCCAGGCCACGACCTCTCTGTCATCTTGCTCTCCTAATCTATGAATAATCGGTTTGGTCACCCTAATGTGCTCCCATGCCCAAACCTGTAGTAGCGTGACATCAACCACACTCAGTGCCTTCTAGTAGCATACCCGATGCATGTCCCAATACAACTGTGCCAGCATGCATGTCTCCCACGCAAACTGCCCCTCTTGGCCCTCGACGATATGCTGAATCACCTTGATGAACTTGAGATGCAAAAATTGACTGCTTCAGTTTGGTGCCAGGATCTCGCTAATCAATCCTGCTAAGTACAAAGACAATGTTGGTACCTTGCACGACAAACACTTGTCCACATCCAGCTACCCCTACTAAACTAGTAGATCGTCACTGCCAAAAACAACACGCACAGACTCATCCAATGCCTCGTCCTCTGACCAGCACTCGCTAACCGCAAGCCCTACTATAAGGAGCCTCAGAATCTGCCAAACATCCTCCAGGGTCACCATCATCTCCCCAGTTGGTAGATGGAACGTCGATGTTGTCGAGTCCTAGTGCTCTATCAAGGCTGTTAGCATGGCCCTGTGGGCCTTAATCGTCAGATATGTCAGCATATGAAGTAATCCTTCCTCTGCAAGTTTCTGGTGCTCTGCGCTCATCATCCGTGCCATGCATCTCGCCAACAACTCAGATCATCTCTCTCGCATTCGCAAACTCTCCACCTTCTGCATCCATCACAACAATACCTTGTCAGTCTTTTCTAACATCGTCTTGCCTCATTTTCCCACCCCGAGATTTCCCTTAACCATCCCACCCTTGGGCCCTTAACCATCCCTTACCCCTGCCTGTAGCTTATTTTGGCTGTCTTAGCTTCGCCCCAACCTTTGGGTGGACCCGCCCCACATTCGGGAGGACTCGCTCGAGCTCGCAGGCGAGTCGGCCTGAGCCCAGGTGGACCCACCGGAGCTTGCGGGCGGACTTGCTTGAGCCAGGGCGAACCCGCCTGCACTGGCTGGGCGGACTCGTCCAGGCTGGTTGGGCGGGACTCCGTCGAGCGCTGGCTGGGCGGACCTACCCGAGCTGGCTGAGCGGACCCGCCCGGGCCTGTCTAACCCCCCTGCCCAAATTATCTAGCCCCCCCTCCCAACTTAAAAAAAATTCCCGCTAACCCATTTTTCCTCCCGAGCCACCCCACAAAACCCATATTTATGTTTTTGCAAAAAATGGGGAAAAATTGACTAAAATCACAAAGTGAGGTTTTAGACTCACCTGACATGGCATGACACACTCGCTGAAGAATTGCCATCTCTCATCCCCTTGATGAATGATGTCTAAATCATACTTCGACATCGTGTCTCCTCTCTTTGGCTCTCTCCTCTTCGTCCTCTTCTCCTCACTTGACAACTGTGCAAATGAGGAGAGGTAACCCCCTCACTTACCTTTTATAAATTTTTCCCCCCTTTTTTCACTTTTTAAAATAAATTTTTTTTTTCCTATTATTTAACCTTTTTTAGCCTCAACTAATTCCCTCCCCCCTTATCTTCCCGGGGCCGCCATTTCCACACTGTAAACCCATTTTCCTCTGTTCAAGCGCCAATCTTCTCGATTTTCCGTGCTCTTTCCATTGACATATACCATTTCATACTTTCAAGAAGTTGCCCAGGGCCCCCTTTTCCTTCCCTATCCACCTTTTCGAGGGGGCATACCCTTCCATTCTTTCCCAACCTTATGCCATAAGCCTTCCCTTGTGAGACTGAGGCATCCCCTCTATTTCTCCTCCGTTTGGGTAGTTCACACAATCTTTCCCATGCTGGGACATCTCTTTTCCAGTCGCTTATTCCATAGAGTCGTCTATGTTTTATTTTTCTTCGAAACCCTATTATCTTAATAGTGTTTCGAAGAGGGGAAAAATGTAGACATCCAAATTTGACCACTTCCATATGGTCAAAGTCATCTCCTTAATCATCCCTTTGCTCATTTAAATCGTCCTCTTTGCTGGTATTAATTAAATCATCCATTTAATTAATATTTTGTATCTTGCATAAGGTTTCCCAAAGTATTTAATTTAATGAATGCTTTTCCCCTCTTTCCTCTCTAAATTAAATAAATGCATCACTTTATTTAATTTAGTCATATTATCTTGTAGAATTTTAAATTTATTTATTTATTTCTTATTTTCTCTCTCATTGTCACGTCCTCCAACTTTTGCAAGTTGGTCTCTAATCCCTCTTAACAATCTAACCCTCTTTCTTAGTCATAATTAATTTATGATTAAGATGTGCACACCCCTAATCATCATTAGTGTCCCATCCTCCATAATTTTCCACTTGCCTCTAATGTGTCATTAACTAGTATAATCAAGTACTTGCACAACCTTAACCACTTAATTAGGTCATCCCTAATCCCCATATCATTTATGGAATGTGTCCTTAGTCAACTTCATTAAAAGTTTTCTCTTTTTGAACAACGCACTCCATTCCCCATGTGAATTTTTAATTCACATTTAATTCCCCAATTCATTTAAAGGAATTTTAAATTCCTTCTCTCATCCCCATGAGAATATTTGAGGAATTTTTAATTCCCCACATGTCCTCTCACCCACATGGGGACAAGTACCTCCTTTATGAGGAGATATTGTCTAATCCCAAGGTACTATGTACCACCTCCATGTCATGTACTATCCTTCCACCTCATGCACACATCACCATTTTTAAGCCATATCACATGCCACATGTCAAGATGTGAGGGCTTGCAAGTTCTCAACTCACCTTAGCCCTACATCTTGATCTTGGTGGCTCAATCTTGACCGTCCATTTCCCTAGAGAGTTCCAAAATCTCTATAAATACCCCCTCTTTTCTCTCATTTTAGGAGAGATCATTCATTGTAGCCAAACTCTTGCAAAATTTTTATAGGATCCATATTTAGCCATTTTTCAAACTTGCATCCACTTTCATCCATCCTCATATCATATCATACATTTACATTTTGTGCCATCCAAGGAGCATAGAACACCAAAGATCGAAGGGCCAACCAAATGATTGATTCAAGACAAGGTAAAAGGTTTCATTTGTCATCTTTATTTTGTATTGAATCCAACTAGGCTAATCTTGAGGTGTAGAGTGTTTTTAGTGTTATTTGCTTTCCTTTGTTTGCTGCTCATATTCTAGCACTTAAATTCGCCCTATCACAGACTGAATCAACCAATAAGAACCTGATCATAATCATCTTTTGACTTTACTAAAGGAAAACAAGGAATGGTTACAAGAGATTACATTACAGATGAAAAAGAAAAAAAGGGTAGTAAAACTTTTCAACTGCCCTGTTCGGTGTCACATAATGATTAATTTTCATCTACATTTCTTGAAGTTGCTCATATCCAAGGATTACCTCCACAAGTGATATGCAGTTGACAATAACTTTATTGATGGAAATGGAGAAAGCAATGGTTGAGTCAATCATGAAACTGCACAAAGTGACCCCATTGAAGACAAGGTCATGATACAAGTGAATGGGACAACACCTTTGCAAAAGCTACAAGAAGCAAAAAGAATAAACCAAAGAATGCTTACCATTGGAGGCAAATGGAATTGTTAGTGTTTATTTATAAATGGAAGTAAATTCAATGAGTGAAGGTCATTATCATTGATAGGGACAATAAACAATGCATACTACAAAGGAGACAAAGCTATCTACTGTTCACATTGAACAATGAATATCATTCACTCAACAGAAGCACATGTATGATCATTTGTGCTACAAGACAACAAGAAAAAATGAACAATGACAATTCTATGTGGCAAGAACAAATGTATTCTGAAATAAGCAAAAGGCATGGCACAATAATAGTGCTATCGCATCAATGTCAAAGATTGAGAATGCAGTCCAAGCTTAAGGAGAAGGTTGCATTTCAGTCCATGAGGCCCAATATACTCTTCATGTCATAAATTGGAGCAAAAAATCATGATAATAGAAATGGGATAGTCATATTTTATGAACATGCCATTACAAGAAGTTAGTGACAACACTGGAACCCTCATATGATGTGATCAAGATACAATTGCTATGCCATAACACAAAGAACAGGGGTCTTCTACTCTCTATACGTGGCCATTAACTTATGTTAATGATTGAGCAGGTTGCCAAAGGGTTTCCTTTGGAAATGATTCCTCTAAGCATAGACAAAAAGACTCAAAGAAGAACAATGATATTAAAGATGGCAATAATCTTATTGATTGAAATAGAGGAGCTCATAAAATTCACATATTGAAACCATCTTAAAGCATGGTGCTTCAAGGGAACAAAGCATAGTAATGAATAAGGGTAGTTTTGCTTAGCAATGCTTTACAAATTCTATCTGCAGCCAAGAGCCAAATAATAACAAAGGTGGTCATCATTGTCCTCAAAAGCAGCAAGTGGAAGCCATTATCCATGTATGGAAGGTACATTAATAGTGGTTTCATATTTAGAGTCAAAAATAGATATTCATGATGTCCATTATCATCAAATGAAAAAACCAATTCAGATGCTCACAGAAAACCTAGTTTTCAAAATTGGAGCTTTTCATTATGCCCACACTGTGTAATGGCATTGAATCATTTTTGAACAAATTTGAAGTTTTCTTTCAAACTGAAAAGACCCATCTGGGTTCATCATGAAATCTAATATAGAGGCAACAAAAATGGAGAACATTCTACAGGAATGGCAAATGAAAACCTTTCTATGCATTATGATAGGCCGTGGCCAAGTTTGATCTCTTTTCTGCAAAATATGGAAAACCCACCTGGGGTTTCAAAAAATGAAGAAGCATTGCTACATTCTATAGAAAATGGAGTGTATTTACAAAACCCATATGCATTTCTACAAAAAATTTGAGTTTCTTCAAGAAACTAAGAAAATCCACTTGGGTTCTTTTGAAAACAAGTTGCAGATTCAAAAATATATATGCTACAGAAAACCCAAAACAAGGGTTTTGTAATTATGGTGAAAATGGAACAGAAATTGTGAATACAGAGAAATCCCAATTTTAAAAAATGGAGGCCAAGATCACAAGCAATATTCTTCTATATTTACAAAACCCATCTGGGTTGTTAAATTTTTTTGTAGATACAAAGGAAAATCAAAGAACATTATGGGTTTTTAAAAAAAAAGAAGCAAAGCTACATAAAAAACACACTATTTTCTGTCCATGGCCGCGACCAAGAAGGTTTTTTTTCTCTCTTCATGGAAACAACATGAACAACAATGGAGTGTCTTTATTGTCAAATGCAGAAAATAAATGAGATTTTATGCTTTATTCTCAAGGTAGAAACAAAAACGTAGTTTTCTGTTGCTCAAAATCATAAATGGAGTCGATGTAGCTCACCTGGGGCTTTTGCTCACAAAATTTTTGCAAACTTTCGAGCTTTTGCTTCTAGCAAAGCTTCACATAATTTCTCATGGCGGCTATAACAATATGAAACAACAATAGAAAGAGCCATAAAAATGGGTCAAAAATACATCAATGGCTGTAGCCTGTTGCTAAAAAATGACCTCCATATGGTGAAAAATGCAGATTTTGAGCCAAAAAAAGAATTTTACCTCTTTTCCGTGTTTCTCATCAATGAAATCTCAACTAAACCGTGTGAATCTCCATGTTTTTCTTGTGTTATGCTCAAACCCCACGGCGACAAATTCATGTTCCAGATTCTTCAACGAAAAAATGATGGGCTTGCCTCATTGTTTGGCTGTTTTGATGATTAGGGTTTGACCCTACTTGAGTTTAAGGGGATTTTCTTCCCATTTTTAAAAAATATTGAAGCATGTGTTAAATGCAATGAGGGCCAAAATCATATGTTATTGCCTTAGGCATTATATGCCTTAAGTTCTTTTTCCCCATTTTCAAACTTTGCTAAGTTTAAAACAAAACAAAATGTGGAGTATGCCATGTAGCTTATGTGTTTAATGCCTTTGTTTCTTTTTCCCAATGATCATGTGACTTAGAATATGCTTTCCAAGAAGTTTGGAGGCCGGCCATATTGGCCAAGTATTTTGGAGCTTTATGATGCCTTTGCAAACCAGTGAGTTTTACCCATGTGTGGACTAAAATGCAGAATGAGGTAAGTTGAGATGGTCAAGTGCCTTGAAAGCTTTTTAAAGCTTTTGGATATGACATTATATGTTGTATTTTATTCCAATGTTTAAAGATATCATGTGAGTGGTTTGAAAATCACTTTTATTATGTCTTTTAATGCAAATGTAATTCAAGGATGGTGGGCCCCTTATTTTGTGCTTTGAATGTAAAATGACTTGCTAAGTGATGTTTATTGAATCACTTAATAAAGATCATTATCTTTAATTCTTTTTGGAGTCTTGTGCTTCAAACACACATATTGCATGAGGAGAGTGTGGGTCAAGACTTGTGTGAAGACCAATGATGAATTGCAGACATGAGGGATGTGTGAGAGGTTGTTTTGACTGATTTTAGAGGAAAAGGGGATGTTTGGAGGCATTTTTGTCACATTTTTAGTGGGACTATTGACCTGGCTTAAATTTTCTTCATGTGGAGGACAATTTGGAGGGTTTCTAGAAGGTTCTTTTTGGCCTTTTCTGTTGTATCTGACTAGAATATTTTGGATGCACTTGTGTGTGGGGTTTTGGTGGGTTTTTGTATAAGTATGTTCATTTTGGAACACTTGCCCTGTGAGTTCTTTCTTTCCAGCAACATGATAGCTTTATTTTCTTGGAGCTATTTTCATGGAGCAATATTGTAACTTAGATGGGCCTATTATATAGTAAGCACTTTGAATTAATAAATTAGAGCATTTTTATCTTCTCTCTTCATGTTTCATGGTATGCCATTAATGGTTGATCAGTTTGTCTTGTGAAAATTCATCTTTCCTTGCAAACTTGTCTCATGTTTATGCATCCATTTAGCATAAAATGTATGTTTACATGTTATAAGCTGTGTTGATTAGTAGTGTTAATTGTGAAACCCCTATTTTTTTCCTTTTAAGAGCACTGCTACAAACCTCCTTATAAATTATTTATGTAAAATTCATTGGAAAGTGAGTTGTGTGAGTCAAACTTTATGATTTTAATTTGAAGGTGATAAGCTGTTAATAGGTCTAGGTTGTTTTGGTGCAGCACCTTAGTTTTTTAGCATTGAGTTTATTTTTATGAAATTCTACCCTTTACCTCAAAGATTAAATAGTTAAGTGACATCAAAAGGGGAAGCCAACCCTTATCACTGGAGGTCTACTTTTGAACAGGTTACCCACAACCTAAAATCAATCCTATGTTAGTCCAAATCTGCTGAGTTCATTTAAAGCTCAACATTCAGGGTGCAGATTTGGAACACTAACAGTAACATCATTAGGATATGAAAAATGTAGGGGAGTGCCCCTCAAGTTGGAGAAACATAATACAATGTATATGAAAGACATGAAACATATGAATACATGATGAATGAAACTCACAAAAAATATGACTCAATCAACATGGCCAAAGGAGAAATTAAATAAGAAAATAGAGGACATGATGAAGGAGGACCACAACAAACATAACAAAAAGGCCAAAAGAGATAATTTAGAAAAAAAGATATATTTTTGGTCAACACGATGAGATAGATTGTAAAAAATTCCATATTTTACATCATCCCATATCCATAAATAATAAAATAAACAAAATACATACACAACATACGTGGAAGAAGTGACATGAACTACACAACATATGTTCATAGTTACTTCTATCAATGTGCACTAGTAAAGGCGTGTTTGTATCATCCACATAATTATCATACCATCCAATGTAAGAAATGACATAAGCACAAGGATATACAAATCATATTAATTTTATTGATCATGTGCATATCATTCAAGCATAAGAAAGGAACTAAAACTAGTTGAGTATATTGAGAGATCCTCCACATCTGATATTAAAACAAATTTTTGTAAGAACACTTGATTAATTTTTCTCATGGGAACTCTTAATACACCTCTAGAGTTATGCCAAATAACACAATATTTTTTACTTTTGTAGCTATTATTGGGTACATGGACATACTATAGATACCTAAATGTGTGACTCTCAATCATAAAATTCATGATCTAGTTGAGAAACATGCTCAATACAAGTTGAGGATGTTGATGGTTTTGTGTCACATATATACCTTTATCACTTCATCCTAATATAGGGTGGATTATTCCAATGGTAGTGACAAGAAAACTTAAGGTCATGTGGACATCATCACATCTACATCTAGTAAAATAAGATATACATATAATTAGACATCAACAAATCTATTTGATATATGGTTGTGTGATTATAAAGGTACAAAAGAGAACTAAAGTGAGGTACATATTATAAAAGATACATCTCAAAAGAAATGAAATTATATCTCTAAAAAAATAACATAAAAAACATCATTAATATGAAATGTATACTTATTCATAAAGAGGTATTTTTCAATTGTACTTCACTTTTTTATGATGAGATAGAAGTGGAAAACCTCATAGTGGAAAAAGTAATGATATAAGTTATTTCTAATTTTTTTTAAAAAAAATAAAAAGGGTGAAACTATTTTATTCAAGAAGAAATCGAGAACATTAGGAGGCCCAAATGACCAAAGTCATTAGAATATACACAACCACCAAACCCATAAAAAAACCATGCAAATAGAAACCAGATGCCAACCCAAGCCAAAAGAAGCCATCCAACCTTAACACAAGGCTACACCCTCTGATCCTCATGAAGATATCTAGACAACACGTTACTTTTAACTTGATCCAGCTGTCACCGATCCATCACATTCCATGCCTCCCTTCCTTCAGAGGCCCATTTAGCCAAATAATACACAACTTTGTTCCATTCCCTGGAAATGTGAACAAATGAGATGGTATCAAAATTTGAAGCAAGATGGAGGATTTTCTTCACAATTAAAACCAATCTCCAAGAAGAATCTTGAAAATCTGATTAAGAAAATAGATCAAAATAATGGAATCTATCTCACAAATCACATCCCTCCAGCCCAAATCATAGGCTCTCTCTAGATCCTTAAGAATAGCTCTAGCCTCCATTTGATTGTTAGATTGAACTCCCATATAAATGGAGAAGAAAAAATGTAAGGATCCCTTACTATCCCGACCAACTCCTCCGATCTCAACAACATTAGGATTGTTCTGAGAAGACCTGTTGGTGTTAATTTTGAGAATACCTTTAAAAGGAGGGCACCACTTCCCCAATCTTTCACCTTCTTAGAAGATTTAAGCATGATTCCCCTAGAAACTTGAGGATCATGAGAAGGATAAATCTCAAGGAAAGAAGCTATATGCATGTCAAAAAATTACATGGACTCTCCCAAATCAAACTTAGTTGAAATAGTATATTTAATAATACTTAGCACCTTGTTCCAGACTAGTAAAGCCACTTTCCTACACTCATAGAAAATGCGTTGATTTATTTCTAGCCAAACTTTCCATATAATTATGGATGGCTCCAACTCCCAAGCCACCACCAAACAAGAAGAATTTGTTGGGGGAGGACCCAAGTTCTCAAAAAAATCCTGTAAAGATAGAGCATATCTAAATGGTATTTTCTAGAATTTCCACCAAAGGTGCCATATTTCAAAAGAAAAAGTACACTAAAAAATAGATGATTTGTGCTCTCCTCATTTCCACCACATAGGAAATAAAGAGATGGCCCAAAAAAACCTCTTTTCTTGATATTTTCCCAGGTTAAGAATTTTTTATGGCTAAAAATCCATAAGAACATATTACACTTGGGCCACCCCACTTTATTCCAAATTTGTTTCCACTAAGGATAAATTCTCCCCTTAGCATAATTGGCCACTAGAGTGGCATACCCTTGGCCCATAGAATAGACACCCTTAGACTCATGTCCCTAAGCAAGAAAATCATTGTCCTTTAAGGAGCAACAAGGCCTCTTAGCAAGAATAGATGCCAACTTGTCCCGTTGATCTTGAGAATTGCCTTCAAGAAAGCTTTCTGAATTTTGCCACTAATAGACCAAAGAGCCTCCTAGGTATGAAGCACATTTGAAATAGCTCACCTTGGACCAGCCAACTTCCACAAAAATTTCACTTAAAGGTTTGATATGAGGAATATAAGATAGAATAGGAGGGTGACCATCCCAAGAATCAGTCCAAAAAATAACATGCTCCCCTTTCTGAATGATCTAGAAAAGGTTGTCATTAATAAGAGTTGAACCTCTTTTAATCTAGTGTTCCAAATCATAGAGCCTTTACCAGAAAATTCCATGCAAACAATATCCTCACTAGCCACTCCACCTAAGTATATGTGGTTCAAAAAATAGGCCTGTGGCTACTCTAGAAATTTACACCACCTCCAATATAATTTTACCGCTAAGGAAAGATTCTTTTTCTCAGACTACCTAAGCCCAAGGCCACCATTCTCCTTTGGACAATAGACCTAGTCCCAATTCACCAAAATCCATTTATGAGTGCCAAGATTCCTTGCCCATAATTTTTTTTGGTGAGGGATTCAAGCTCCTTGAGCACACTCTTTGGTGCAAAGAGAACCATGAACCTATACAGAGGGGGAGCCTAGAGGATAGAAGACACAAGAGTCACCCTGCCAACAAAAAATAGCCATCTAAAAGTCTAGTGATTAACTTTAGATTGAAATTTTTCCAAGATATACTAGTCATGCTTCTTCAAGGTATTAGCATTGAGGGGAATTCCCACATACTTAAAAGGAAGTTTTCCAATCTAGAAGTGGAGAATATTGGAAATTTGTTTTGGATCAAAGTAGGAGTATTGAATAAAATGATCTGAGACTTACCCTCATTGATATGTTGTCCAGATGCAACTAGATAAGTGTCTAAAACCTTCCTGAAGTTAATTTCCTCCTCAATTTTGGCAACTCCCATAAGAGCAGTATCATCCAAAACATGTAGATGAGTCTGCACCGCCATACCATGTGCCCAAGTCTAGCCTTGAATGAAACCCATGGATATATCCATTCCGTTTCAACAACCTCCTAAAAACTTCCTCCATCAAAATAAACAAATAAGGAGAGAAAGGATCCCCTTTCCCAAGTCCCTGACCCACAGGAAAGGTAGGTGAGGGAGACCCATTAACAAGAATAGAAAAAGAAGATGAGGTCATACAACTATAGCTCAAGAGATCCATTCAAAATGAAGACCAAAAGCCAAAAGTAGACGCTGAAGAAAGGACCATTTAAATCTATCATAAGATAATTTAGACATATCCAGTTTGATGAACATGGATTTTTCTTTGGAAGAGGTCATGGAATGAATAACTTTAGCAACCACCATTATACAATCCACAATCTGCCTACGCTTAACAAAACCATCTTGCTCTAGAGAAATCAAGTGGCTTAAAAACCCCTTCAGTCTCCCAGCCATCAACATTGTGATGATCTTGTAGGTCACATTGTACAACACAATAGGTCGAAAGGAATCCAAAGAATTTTCCCCCTCTTTTTTAGGAATTAAAGCAAGAAAGGTGGAGTTAATAGCCTTGAACATCTACTTGTTAGAATGAGACTCTCGTACCACAACCAACAAATCAGCTTTGATAGTGTCCCAAAATCCCTAGAAAAACTCAATGGGAAAGCCATCAAGGCCATGGGTCTTACCTTTCTTCATCTGGAAAAATATATCCTCAAGTTCCTACAGAGAGATAGGCACCATGAGAGAGTTGTTCATCTCCATTGAGACCAATGCAAGGATGCAAGCCAAAACCAAGTTCTCCTCCTCCTCAACAAGAGGAACAATAGTGAAAAAGAGAGAAGAATAGAATCAAACCACCTCCTCTAAAATAGCTTGATGCAAATTTAGCTGCTCCCCTTGAGTCGACATAAGAGAGGAAATAATATTCCCACCTCTATGCACCTTCATTGAGTTATGAAAAAAGGAAGTATTCCTATTACCTTCCTGATGCCAGTCAATTTGAGATTTCTATTTCCAAAAAATCTCCTCTTGAAGCTCCCATTCAGCCAACTCCCTTGAGCATTTGGTATCTTCTTGAAGCAAACCCACAGTCATCCCCTCTTCCTTGATTTTGAAATTGATACAATCTAAATTATCTTGAATTTGCTTTCGCTTATGAAGGAGGTTACCAAAAAAAAATTTATTCCATTTTTTGAGCTTGTATTTGACAAATTGAAGCTTCTTGAAGGAAGAAAAAATTGTAGTACCATAGGAAAGCCTCCCTTCAGACCACCAAAACTCCACAAGCTAATGCAATCTATGGTCCTTGAGCCATATTAGTTGAAATTTGAAGGGGGTTTGCTTAGCAATAGAGAATTGGGAAGAGGAAAACTTAATTGACTAGTGATTTGACCCTTTCCATCCCAAAATCTTAGAGGAAGAAGTCTAGTTATTGCCAATCCAATCAACAAGGACAAGAAACCTGTCAAGCCTCTCAGAGATAGATCCTTCCCCACATCTATAATTATGCCAAGTAAAGGTTCTATTAATTGGTTTAACATCCACTAAATCCAGAAACTTGATATTGTCCCGTGATAAAGAAGGCCCCAAACAGCTAATTCCCTAAAATTTTCCTTCAAATTGTGCATATAGAGCTAAAGTATCCTACCAAAATCCAAGGATGAGAGAGAGCAAGAGAACGAATAAATATGATGTGAGACCAAAGTAGAGTCTTACCAGAAAGATCATTAGGCACAAACACATTGGTGAACAAAACCACTATGCTCGAATCTGAACAAGATGCCAACAAAGAGAGAGAGTTCCTACCAACCATCCACTAGAGAGGTGAGATCCTACAAGGCTCCCACAAAAAAGAAACACCTCCAGCGGAGCCTTGAGAGCCAACACATTGACAATAACTCATCCTCCAAATTTTGGATGTAGTCTTCGTCATATCTTCAACAAGAAGCTTGGTTTCTTGAATGAAAAGCATATCTGATTTGTGATAAAAAACTAAATCAAGAGTAGCCTTTTGTCTAGGGATGCTACTCAAGCCTCTTACATTCTAGGATATCACATTCGTTTATGAGAGGAAACAAAGTGGGGGTCTAATGTCTTAACCACACTAAATTCCACCAAAGACTCTCCCATAATCTTCATCTTCTCCAAATATTTTTTCCTTCTTGCTTTGGACATTTTATCACCAGTCACTTTCTTTAAACTTTTTTGGTGTATTCCAAGCAATGGCTCATTCTTCTTCTTGCTATTATCCTTGAGTCCAAAATTAGTCTCCAAATCATTTATCTCGTTAGTCCTTGTATGTTCATGAGGAGCCTCCACCAAGGGGTTATGAATCGAATCATCTACTAGAAACTCCACATTAACCTGCCAAGAGCTTACTACACATTAGGAGATGAAGGAAAAGCTATTTTTCCTTTGAGGCTACATGTATGTATTCTAATGGAGTAGGGCATTGCAGATTTTGCACAACTAGATCTAAACCCTGACAAAACTGAGTCCCCGCATTAAAATCATGCTCCATTGAATCCAAATCTTCAAAATTTTCAAGAATATCAAATATGTTTCTAGAGGAATCTTTGGCATAGCTTTATTTTTTTGATTTAGCATCTTTTCTTTTGACTATGATTTCACAAGAATAAACCCATTTGATTTCAGCTTCTCAATATGAACCAAAGCTTTACCTTTTTCTTTGGAATTATTTACATGTACACTAGATGGAGGTTGTTGGGTTTTGGTCCTTAACTTTAGATAGTTCCTTTACAAATTCCCATATTCATGGAAGGTATGACAATGGAAAGGAAGGGCTTCATAATCCACCTATTGAATTCAACACATGCACTTCCTAGCTTGATTTCAAGAGACTTTAGTAAAGGATTGTTTAAATTATTTTCCATACACAAATAAGAAAAAGAAGTTACCCTTTGATCAAGTGTCTGGCTAGAGGGGACCAAAGGCCTCCCTAGAGTAGGTGCAAGAGAATGCAAGATATCTTTGCACCAGAGTTCCATTGGAAGTGGAGGGAGACGAATCCATACCGAGATTCTTGATGGGAGCTC
>VDFB02321539.1:0-44642 GCA_007258455.2 Sequoia sempervirens
TTGAAGTGTTGTCTCTAAGAACACAACTAGAGGAAAATTCTCTATTAAAGGAACACACTATAAAAGATGAGTTGATTTTCAATCTAAAATTAGGGATTGAAGAAAACAAGAGCATAGCAGATATGACAAGGTTTGATTTGGAAGTCAAAATAGTTGAATGCCAAAAGCTTGAAGGAGAAATAGTCTTTAAGAAAAGATATTGAGAATGTTAGAAAGTAGTTAGAAAAGAATCATAAATTTTTTGAGAGCACAAAAAAGTTGAATGAGATGTTAAGTAAGCAGAAGCATCACAAGGACATTACTAGTTTGGAATTTGTAGAAGGACAGAGTTCTGGAGTAAGAAAAATACTAAGAACGAAGATAGATTTAAATTATCATTATGCTACCCCTGAGACTATTGATAGTAGACAGTTCAAGGACACCAATAGAGGAAGAAGAAGTAGAGCCAACTAGTTCACAAGATCTCCACCTACTTGGAAAGTTCAATCAGTGAGGTACAATTATTCATTTCTTGGTTATTGTTATTTATTTAATGGTTATGGGCATAAAGCAAGATATTCTAGAAGAAGGTCTAAAAGGAGTCAATATGCATTCTTTGAGAATATGAATGTAATATGTTATAAATTTCATAACCATGGTCATGTTGCAAAGCACTGTAGAACTAGGTTTGTGAAACTAGAGAAGAAAGTTTGGAGAAGGATACATCCCAAGAAGACAAGCATTCAAAAGGTTTGGAGAAGAAAGAAAAACCAAGAGAAGGATGATTCTAAGCTTGTGCATACTACAAAATGACATCTATAAGTGCATAAAAAGGAGCATGAGGACAGGGGGAGGTGCTTATAGTTTTATTATTCAAACCCTATAGTAAGCAACAAAGAAGTTGTCTCTGTAGGTTTTTGGATCAGAAGTTGGTGATAGTCCTTGTTTGATCTTTGAAGTCAATATAAAGCTCATACTTCTTCATGACATGTTAGTGGTTGTGAAAAGGTACTTGTTTCTTTGTGACAAGGTGATTGCGTTCATAATGTAAATGAATTGCTTCTAAAGATTATTGATGTTTGTCCTTAATGCAACAAAGGTCTTTTATGGTTTCTTATTTTGATCAATCAAAGAGAGTAGGAGTCACAAGTCTTAAATGATTGAGGGACATATTTGATCCTTGGTTTCAAATATAAGTATTACTATTTGTAGTTGGTCTTCAAGCTTGGTATGTTAGTGCTTTCTATAGTTTGATGATAGTGTTTCTCCTGAATTCTTTCATTCATAGATTGCAAGTAATTTTATTTTGCTTTGATAGTCAAGTGATTTCAGTCACATAGCAAGTGTCAAGGTGGTAAGTGAAAAAAATCAATAGAGGAAGAAGAAGTAGAGCCATTGGATGGGTATGATTATTCTTGATGCAAGGAAACTCTTGAAGGTACGAGTATTCTTTTTCCTTTATCCTTGATAGATTGATTGAACATTCCTTGATGAGATAGAGTCAAATGGTGTTCATTGCTTTCTTGGTACTTCAAAGGTTCTTGTTCATTCAGAGAGGAGTTTCATTATAAATTTATCTACTTCAAAATCTTGTAAAAGGGAAAGTAGTCTGGTCATACGAGTTTACATAGACATCTAATGTTTAGCCAATGCCACAATGTCAGATTATGGGTTTGCACAGTCATTGATGTTTGGTCAATACTATTTTTTTCAAAACATTGACCTTGTTTAGTGTTTGATCTTTGTATTTGGGGTAGTGATCTTGATAATTTATTTTTATTTTGAATGGTAGTTTTTTGACATAATATAATGCTCCATTTGTGTGCCTTTTCCTTGGAAACCATATGAAATAGAACTTCAAAGAAGAAAGAAATCCACATGTACAAAGGTGTTAAGAACAAGATCATGCATCATAATGAAATTGGACTGCTAGTTTTTGCATAGTTCTTTTTTTGTCTTGTTCTATCTTGCAGAAGTACTTGAAGGTGAATTGAAGTTCAAAGGTCAGTGAGTTCGACCTTTGACAAGTTGGAGCACCAATGACTATTGGATGGAACAATGAACAGCAGTGATTTGATAGTTACATGCAATCAATGTTGGAACAATTGCACATAGTGGTTTAAAGTTTTCTCATCCATAACAGTGCTCATTACTGTTAGAACAACTGGAACATGAGTTCTTTGGTTGATGATCAATGGTTTAATGCTCTTAATGCTTTGACAATGAAAGTTTGATGGTATTGTAAGTGACATTAATTTAATGATATTTGATTGTCTTGGTGCTTTGATATCTTTGTGATAGTTAGCAGTGAATTTCAATGCTTGAAAGGACAATGAGTGATGATTGCTCAAGATCTTGGCTAGATTACAACCTTTTTTTCTTATTTGACAGTGAAGGAAATAATGGTGCTAAAAGGGAAGTTGACTTTGGTTGAACACAAACACTTTCCAATGATAGTATGATGGTACTTGCTTGAAGCAACATGCACTTGCTTTGAATATATCAACAATTCTTTAAGAGTGATAGCTTTGTGACAGTATCTTGAGTTTGTTTAGACACAAAATTTTCTTGGAGGTGATAGATATGTGCTTGAACAGTGACTTTGTTTACTTATGGATAGTTTATTGAGGATAATGGCTTGGTGTTTTTGTTCTAGCCTACACTTTGATAGTATTCCTTGATGATTCCTCCCGATGCTCTTTATGCTTGGCTTGGTAACAGTGGAAGATGAACCTTTGATTCATTATTTGTGTTGAAAGTGATGATGGTTGTTCTCTTGATAATAGTAGAGACTCTTGATTTCTCTCTTTTCTCATAATATAGTCTCTTACATAATGTTTAGTGACATTGTGCAAAGGTAGTGAATTAATGAACTTTCTAAATTTTAAATGTCAGTGGAATGGTGTGTATTCAATCTTCTTGAAGGTATTCTAGAGGATTTGATCAAAGGTTTTTATGTTGAGACAAGTAAATATTTTTTTTCTTTGCTTAGTAGTCAAAGTGGAGTCTTGATAACATGAGTGATGTCATGTTGAACAATCGAGTTGGACAATCATTTATTACCTAAATAGTGTGTTAGTGAATTACAACACTTTCAGGGTGTGTTTACAAATGATATGGAAATCTACATGTCATAGCCCTTTGTCATTGTTGTCAAAGGGGGAGAAATTTTTGTGAGATGTTGGAATAATATTTTTTGGTTTTATGATGGGATTCATGGCTTCATCTTCACAAGGGGAGAAGTTGACATCAATGCCAAAGGAGGAGTTTGTTGGCAGTGGCATTGATTTGTCATTGATGTCAAAGGCTTTCACAGTTTGGTTTGGTCCTCATGCAATTGCTTTAAGGTTAGATGAAGCTAGATGAAGGTTAACGTTGCTTTGAATACAATTCCTTCAAGGTTAGATGCATGTTAAGTTTTCTTCAATGCTTTAATTATTCAAGGTTTTTAATGCTTCTTGGTTACAAGGTTACAAGGGTATCTTTATTCATTTGGATATTTTGTGTAGTGTTGATGTCAAGATTGTTAGGGTTTGATGTTTGCATGCATGAAGTTTAGTTTAGTTTAGTTCAGATCAGTTCAGTATAGTTCAATTCAGTTTAGTTCAAAATCATTTTAGTTTAGTTCATTTTAGTTTAGTTTAGTTTAGTTTAGTTTAGTTTAGTTTAGTTCAGTTATGGTTCAACTATCTTCAGTTAGTTTTAGTTGAATTCTAGTTGACTCTAGTTAACTTGGAATGCATGGCTAATGACTTCAGTTGCATGACAGATAACAGGGACTACCTCCAGTTAACAAGAGATGACCATTCTTGTATGAATGGTGTTGAGTAATGTTTCAGTTAACAAGAAATGACTTGGACCCAACTTGGGCGCCCAAGTTGTCTTCTTGGAATTACCTCCTTTGCATGTTGAGATATTTTTGAAGGCTCAGTTAAGTGGGACCTCTTTTGGTTGCCTACTTTGAGGATGAAGCCTTGAAGATATTTACAGAACAAAGGTTGAGTTACTACTCTAGTTTGGGACACCCAAATGCATGAAGATGAGGATTTGACATTGTTCTTCATGACATAACCCTATTTGCATGAGATAGTCGTACCTTTTAGGGATAGGGCTTGAGCATTGTAATTGTAACTCATGTTGAGTTTACAAAGTTGATTAAAGCCTATTTATCTCAAGCAAGTTGAAGAGAGTTATTATCAGTTTGATTGCAAGTTATGAAGTTCTGGTGAAGGCAAAAGAAGCATTCACAAGCAAGAATTGAAGCTATTGTAATCTACTTCAGAAGATTGAATAATAGAATAATTCTTGGTGAATTTTTTTCTCGAAAGGGTTTCTCCAAGTTACATCTTGTGTAATCTTTCTAATATCTTGTCTGCTTCTTCTACCAACTTCTGTCTACATTCTAAAAATAGTAAAATTGATTAATCAAGATAATCACCCACAAATAATATGTAACAAAGAAAAAATCTTATTTAGATCAGCAATATTAAAGTTTTACAGAGTATTAAGCTATGAGAACACCTCATTTTTCAACATTTATTGGTATTAAATTTGAGGTTGGAGTACTGCAAGTATTGGGGCCTTTTCTGGGAAATTTTGAAGGATTTGTGGCCCAGTGGGAGCTTTTATTATTTTAGTTATTTTTCCTAATTTTTGAATTAAGTTTTTAAAATGTAAATTCCTGATTGGATTAAGATATTAAGAAAAGTTCAATGGTTCCTAGCTTATGATGTGAAATTAAAATGGAAGATCTTTGTGAAGAAGTCAAATGCAATTTAGCGGTTATATCAGAGACAAAGACCTGGCTTATTGGGATAGGAATTGATTCTAGAGTTAGATAGAAGGCAAAGAGGAACAATTAGATTATGTCTTGCCGATGTTGTTCTCTTGAATGTTTCAGAGGAAAATACTACATATAAATTGTGGAAGAGAATAGGGGATATTTATCAAACAAAGAGTCTAACAAATAAGGTGTATCTGAAAAGGCAGTTGTATTCATTAAAAATGAAAGATGGTGATTATGTAGCACAACATTTAAATGCTTTCAATTTAATTCTCAATCAGTTAGCATCTGTAGATGTAAAGCTAAAAGATGAGGATAAATGCATTTTATTACTTTTCTCTTTACCAGATTCTTGGGAAAATATAATTGTTGCAATTAGTGACTAGTAATGGTGTAGATCCAAAGATGGAAAACATCATTCCTACTCTTCTATATCAGGAGGGAGATGGGGAGGAGAATTTAAAACTTCCAGAACCTCCCCAAAGGATGGTTTCCCGTTTGTAAGAGGTAGGCTAAAGAGAATCAAGGGCGATCAAACACCCACAGTAAGAGTAGGTAAAAGTGTGCTGAGAAATTGTAGAAAACACGAGGACATATTAAAAGTTAGCAGAGCAGAAAAGAGTTATGATGCTTCTCCAGGGAAATCCATCGATGACAGTAATGATGCATTATTCATTTCTTCTAATACTGTTGTTGATAGCTCTTGGCTTATTGATTCGGGTTGCTACTATCATATGACTCCTAACAAGGAGTGGTTCTCTAAGTATACTACATGATGGAGGGAAGTGTGTCTTTGGAGACAACACAACAAAGGTTGTTGGAAAAGGAGAGGTAAAATTGTGTTTCAGTGATGGTAGGGTTAAGACCCTTAATGATGTTTTACATATTCTAGGACTTGCTAGAAATCTACTTTTTTGTCTCTAAGTTCAATGATTCTAGAATGCATGTGACATTTGATAAAGGTGGTTGCAGATTGGTGAAAGGAAATATGGTGGTTGCTAAAGGATCTCGGATTGGGACTTTGTTTAAGTTGAATACCTCCAATGTAAATATTTTATCCAATTTAACTGAAGCTGAAAATACATGTATGTTATGGCACCATAGATTGGGCCATATAGGTGAAAAAGGTCTTAGGACCATTTTTAATAAAAATTTGGTTGATGGTATTCCTAATTATAATATTGGAAAAAATGACTTTTGTGAGCATTGTGTGTTTGGAAAGCAATCTAGATCTAAATTTCCTAGTGGTACAAATAAAGCTAAAAGATTATTAGAGATTATTCACTTAGATGGAATGGGCCCTGTAGATATTAACTCTATTGGAAAATATAGATACTATGTCACATTTATTGATGATGTCTCAAGATACACTTGGATATATTTTATGCATAGAAAATATGACTTGTTTAATAAGTTTAAGGAATTTAAGGCTTTGGTTGAGAAACAATCAGATCATAAGATAAAAGTATACAGATCAGATAATGGTGGTGAGTATTGTTCTAGGGAATTTGATGATTATTGTAAGCATGCATGAATAGTGAGAGAAAAAACTACTCCATATACACCTTAACAAAATGGAGTAGCAAAAAGGATGATTTGAACCTTAATGGAAAGAGCTAGGAGTATGTTAAGTAGTACTAAGCTAGAACGGTCCCTACGGGATGAAGCGATATGTACTTCTTGTTATTTAATCAATAGATCCCCTAGTTCATCTATTGAAGATAAAACTCCTTATGAGATGTGGTTAGGTAAGAAACCTAGTGTTGCACATTTAAGGATCTTTTGTTGTGAGGATTTTTTTCATGTGCCTCAAGAAATGATATAAATTGGATCTAAGCACATAAATGCATATTCATAGGTTGCTTGAAATGTAAAAGGGATACAAGCTTTGGAATCCACCTAACTAGAAAATTTTTCTTTATCTAGAGATGTTATTTTCAGTAAAATAGTAGTGGTGAAATTGAAGAAATAGTGCAAAAAAAAAAAATCCCCTTGATAGAGTATATCCCACCTGAAATTTTTTGTTGTATTTTTTTTCTTTGTGAAGAGTACCTTAATAGTGAACCCGATTCTGCGAGGAGTTTGTCTCAAATGAGAACAAAAAGCTTTGGTCACAAGCTATGCTTGAGAATCCTTGGTTACTTGGCGGCACATGTAGCAGGATGTGAGGATTTTTCCCAAAATATAGAAAGGCATTGGTTGTAAATGGATCTTTAAGTTGTTTTATTAATTGTCTTTCGAAGGTACAAAGGCTAGATTAGTAATAAGGGCTACTCCACAGTGAGGGAGTTGACTTTTAATGAGAGTATCTTCTCTCCTATTGCTAAGAAACTTACTTCTATTAGATTCTTTTTTTCAATTGTTGCTGCTTATGATTTTGAAATTGAGCAAATGGATGTGAAAACTATGTTTTTGCATGGGAATCTTGATGAGGATATTTATATGAAGCAACTTGATGGTTTTGTTGTAAAAAGAAAAGAAGAATTGGTTTCTGAGGTTAAAAGAGATCTTTTATATGAAACATTCTACACCTAGAATGTGGTACCATAACTTCCAGCTTCCACATTGAAAATAAGTTATGTTAGGAGTGAGGAAGATCATTGCTGTTTACATAAAAGTTATTGATGATCAACTTTTAATTATTATCATGTATATGTTGAGACATGATTATTGGTAAAAGCAAGGTAGTGATCAAAGAATTGAAAGAACAACTCTCAAGCACATTTGAGATGAAAGATCTAGGGGATGTAAAATATATCCTTGGTATGGAGATCAGTAGAGATAGAGGTAACATAAAGTTTTGCTTAAGTCAGAGCAATTATGTTGATACTATTTTGAAATGGTTTAACATGCAGGATAGTAAACCAGTTAATATTAATTTACCAGTTGGCATAAAGTTAAGTTTAGATATGAGTCCTAAATATGATTTTGATTATGAGGAAATGTCTGAAATTCCATATGCTAGTGCAATTGGTAGTT
Organism: Sequoia sempervirens; assembly: GCA_007258455.2. NCBI lineage: Eukaryota > Viridiplantae > Streptophyta > Pinopsida > Cupressales > Cupressaceae > Sequoia > Sequoia sempervirens. The sequence continues at coordinate 7,742 of VDFB02321539.1, forward strand.
TAATGTATGCAATGGTCTGTATGAGACCAGATATAGCTCAAGCAGTGGGAGTTATTAGTAGGTATATGTCTAACCCTGGTAAAGAACATTGAACTTATGTTAAGAGGGTGTTTAGATATTTATGAGGGACTTCTGATTACTGTTTAGTTTATCATGGTTCTAATAATATTGATATTATGAATAGATCATTGGACATACATGGGTTTCTTGATTTAGATTGGGCAGGAGATTTGGACAGTCGGAGGTCGACAAGTGGTTATGTGTACACTTTGTTTGGAGTTGTGGTTAGTTGGATGAGTAAGAGGCATCCCACGGTTTCTTTTCCACCATAGAAGAAGAGTACATGGCTGCCACACATGCCTCTAAAGAGGCAGTTTGGTTATAGAGACTTGGGAAAGGTATTGGTTTTAATTGCAAGCAAGTTAGGCTTGAATGTGATAGTCAGAGTGCTATTTGTTTAGCAAAAAATCCTATGTATCATGCTCATACTAAACATGTAGATGTTTAGTATCACTTTGTGCGAGAAATGGTTGAAAATGGAAAAGTATTAATTGAAAAAGTTGACACTTTGATTAATGCTGCAGATTATCTTACGAAGCCAGTTCCTACAAATAAGTTCTCGTGGTGCAGGAAGGCAATTGGCCTTGAGTCCTATACGTGATTTAAATTATTATTCCTTGTTTAGAATAATTGCAATGTATAATGTCAAGTGGGAGAATGTTGGAAATAGGATGCCATTTAATTGCAATCCTAAACATTATTTATTTCATGTATCTCCTAAGTCCTTGGAATGAGTTCAACAACACTAGGATTAGGATGAGATTAATATTTGATGAAATAATCATGTTAATTGACATTTGTAATTAATTCTAAATGTTAGGAACATGTGAGGATGTCCATTGTGAGTTCCTAAATAATAGGGGCACATGGGGCGCCCACATGGTAGGTGACACTCACCTTGAGTTCAGTTAACTATTCAGAGTAAGAGATAACACTTTTGAATGCATACAAATATCCTAAGAGCTAGGGTTTGATGTTTGCATGCATGAAGTTCAGTTTAGTTTAGTTTAGTTTAGTTCAATTTAGAATCAGTTTAGTTTAGATTAGTTCAGTTCAGTTTAGTTATGGTTCAATTATCTTCAATTAGTTTTAGTTGAATGCTAGTTGACTTCAGTTAACTTGGAATGCATGGATAATGACTTGAGTTGCATGACAGATAACAGGGACTACCTCCAATTAACATGAGATGACCATTCTTGCATGAATGGTGTTGAGTAATGTTTCAGTTAACAAGAAATGACTTGGACCCAACTTGGGCGCCCAAGTTGTCTTCTTGGAATTACCTCCTTTGTATGTTGAGATATTTTTGAAGGCTCAGTTAAGTGGGACCTCTTTTGGGTGCTTGCTTTGAGGATGAAGCCTTGAAGATATTTACAAAATAGATGTTGAGTTGCTACTTTAGTTTGGGATGCCCAAATGCATGAAGATGAGGATTTGACATTGTTCTTCACGACATAACCCTATTTTGATGAGATAGCATACCTTTTAGGGGTAGGGCTTGAGCATTGTAATTGTAACTCATGTTGAGTTTCAAAGCTAATTAAAGCCTATTTATCTCAAGCAAGTTGAAGAGAGTTATTATTAGTTTTATTGCAGGTTGTGAAGAAGTTTTGGTGAAGGAAAAAGAACCATTCTCAAGCAAGAATTGAAGCTATTGTAATCTACTTTAGAATATTGAATAATAGAATAATTCTTGGTGGAGTTTTTTCCCAAAAGGGTTTCTCCATGGTACATCTTGTGTAATCTTTCTAATATCATGTCTACTTCTTCTATCAACTTTTGTCTACATTCTACAAACAATAAAATGGATTAATCAAGATAATCACCCATATAGAATATGTAACAAAGGAAAAAGCTTATTTAGATCAGAAATATTAAATTTTTATAGAGTATTAAGGTAAGAAAACACCTCATTTTTCAACAAAGATAAATCTTCATCTTTGGATAACTTGCTTGTCTTAAAACCCTAAGTAAAAGTCTTTAAACAAGGTTTAGTTTAAAGTCAATTTTGTTATAATTTTAAAGTGACTAGCTCAACAATGTTAAAAGTAAATTAAGGAGGGTTTCAAATATATTGGATACCAATCCCTTCACTGATTCAATAGGTTAGTGTCTTCTCATTATATTGACTAAAGAAAATCAATGATTGTTGTTTAAAAGATGAACCTGGTAGGAGCATTTGATCAAAGGCTTAGATTTGAACTTACATAACATCTATTCTCTATGAATTAATTTTGAAAGGCATACTGATGTCTTTTTTTTGGAGTTAGTTAATAGTTACAAAATTGCATTGAAGCTACAATGGAAAGAGGAACTCGTTAGTGGAGTTTTAGTTTGATTTTTGAGTTTCAAGAAAAAACTTGATGCAACATGAATGAAAAGTGAGAAGAATGTTTAAAAAGGTGTAGTAGTCATTATCGATTGATTTTATTCCTTTAATGGTGGGATGTGCCCCAAAGAAAAAGGGTTTGTTTGAGATTGCTATAATGCATTGAAGTCTACCTTATCAATTTTTTTGTTTCTGTCCAAAAACATAGAGAAGGAAAGTTTTGAATGTTGTTATTGAGTAACAATGATCTTTCAAGTATGATCTATTCTCTACATAAGCTCTATGTGATTAGATAAATATTACAAGTGACTATGCAAAGGTGTCTTGAATAGATTGTGTATGCATTGTACTAGAAGTTGAATACAATGTTGACAATGTGAAGTGATAGTCACTGCATTACAATTATCTTATTTCTTATTCAGAACTTGTGACAGTCAGGATGTGTCCAAGGTTTCTTTTCTTTCCCTCATGTATGCATATAATAGAGGTTCATGATTGCTAGTGGTGTTAGTGGTCCAACTGTGATATTGGATTAATGAAACAATGTTGATATTTGTGTGAAGTTAGAAGATGGTGTTTGAAGTTGCAAAAATAGATCACATAGGTGTTGCAACAGGGTAACCGGGCCTGAAGTTATACCTTTTCTTTCATGGAGATTGGTTAGTAATACCATGGAGAGTTGCCAATGAGGTAGTTGTATATACCAGTGAGGCATCTTTTGTAGCTAGTGAGGCATATTTTGCAATCAGTGAGGTACAAAAAGTAGCTAGTGAGGCTTTGTAATCAGTGGGATTTTATCAAGCTAGTGAGGCAATTTTCCCAAGTGGTTTTTTATCCCTATGAGGGTTTTCCACTCATAAAAAATACTATGTTATGATTCTTTTGTGGTCTATGTGATTATCATGATTCATGCAATTTAGTCTTGTTGCTTTCTTTATCTACTTTGCAACATTTGAGTTTTCATGTTGTTTGGGGATTTGCTATTGGCTATCACATTTGGTTACACTCTTGAAACTGAACATTCAATGATTACAAAGAGATTATGTGTTTTGAAAACCATTGAATTGAAGTTGATTATTGAAAAACTGATTCACCCCCCCAGTGTTTCCTGTACTCCAATATCTTTATGTGAAGGTAGAGGATCTGAATAAAATTTTGCACAAGAAGATAACAATTTGACGTTGTTAAGTATGATAGGTCAGAAGGATATATCTGGCATAATTGCAAATATATGGGGAGTTGGCACAATTGTGGTTGCACATACTATATAGTGGATAATTAAGCAAAATAAAATGGTAGTTATGCTTCACATTGGGTATTTGGTGGATAACTAAGTACTATGGCTAGGATATATTTGATATCATATTCAAAGTTTCACAAAATGCTCATGCTTCATATCTAGCTAAAATTGGAGGTAGTTCTATGCGAAGGATCAAATGAGCATTTGTATTGGATTTAAATAAAAACTCCTCACTTTTAGATGATGTCACATGTGCTTTCAAATCCTTCTCCAAAGATATGGAAAATGCGAGGTCAAAAGGATATATCTAGCATAATTGCAAATATATGGGGAGCTATCATAAAAGGTGGTCACACATGCTATATAGTGGGTAATTAAGCATAAGGAAATGGTGGTTATGTTTCACATTTGGTATTTGGTGGCTAGATAAGTACTATGGCTTGGATCTGAATAAAAACTCACATGTTCAGATGTCGTCATATGTGCCTTCAAATTCTTCTCCAAAGATATGGAGAAGAAGTGTCACTCTTTATTAGCTAACAAGTGTGCAATTTCTTGCAAGAAAGGGAAATTAGGTTTAATAGCCTTGCTCTATCATCATGAGGGTGATAAATTTGAGGTGCTATGTGGCTCAACCAAGCGTGTTTATTTGTTTTTCATAAATCTTGATTTGATATAAGGGTTTTCCAAAGCAAGTTTGTCTATTTTAGGATGGGTTGATGTGTGTTTATTAAAGTAGCAATAGTGTTTATTCTAGTGTTCATTCTTCTCTGTGTTTCTTTGGTGATAGAATGGTGGCTTATTTTTTTTGGTGAACTAATGGGGTGTTCTATGGAACTTGTGCATTCATTTTGTTTGGTGATTACATGATATAGAGGTTATCTATGTTCTCTATTGGATTTTGCTCTGCATTTTGGCTCACTTATGCTCTGTAGAGAAGGGGGATTCGATACTCATGAGTTCTCTTCATTCAGAGAGCCTCATGGGGTGAACTGCCCTAAACTACCTCAAGAATAGTGGCAAGAGTTCTAGAATTTGAAAGAGAAGGTCACAGAGATTTTATAGATAGACTGATGAGCTCTCATCCAAATGATGACAACGAGACACACTGGCATCTCATAAGCACACTAGCATCTCATACGGACCAAAGAATGAGAATGTCTCAGAAAATAGCTAAATGACTACTTCTACTCTGATTGCTGAGAACTTATAAAATGAAATAAAGCAACATAATGTAATAGAACTACAATAAAATGAAGTAGAATTCACAAAGATAAGTAGAAAGGAATTGATTACAACCACGCGAGTGATGAATCCTCCAACAAGTGAATATAATCAAAACTTGCATCTATAAGATATCTAGAGAAAGTGTTGGGGTTGTATAGGGTTTTGCCTCAGTCAAACCCCCGTTTTGGTGTTCCCACCTCCATGGATAGCTAGATAGATAGAGAAAGAGAGAAATGAACAAAGCGTGTGGCAAAAGAAAAACCCACTTCAAGAGTAGAACCCGCACCATAAAGTGTGAGTGATAAAAGAAAACCCTACTCAAGGAGGAGAAGTCGTATCATAAAAGAGGTGATAAAAGCAATCCCTGCTCAAGGAGGAGAACCCGTATCACAAAGTGTAGATGCAATAGGAAGGGGATACAGAATCCCAGGATGCTCACAAGCATGAGATAGGGGAGATGGGGCTACAAGAGCCAAGAGTGTTGCAAAAGGAGTTGTGGAAGCTTTGGGGGATGATGTTGTAGCAAGCTTTGGAGCTGTGCAAGCAAGAGCAAGATGGTAGAATACTTGAGAGAGAATCCAAGGAGAGGAGTGGAAGCTATAAGTAGAAGGGTGGAGCTAGAAGAAGTTGGAAGAACTTAGAAGTAGAAGAGAGTTGCAAATGAAGTGAAAATATAGCATTTAAGGAGGGAAAAGAAGCCAAAAAAAGCTTCCTGGGTAGTTATAATGCATCTCGAGCTGTTACCACTAACCAAAGGAGGTGACAAGTGAAAAACATGCTCAGAGATAGCTATTTGAGCATTGACACATTGTAGGATGCTAGCACATTTCACATATGTCTGTGTGGTGCGCTAGTGTCTAGACACGTCATACTACAAAAAAACACGAATAGGAAAAGCACAAGGTTTGATGCAAAGCTGATGCACAAGGTAGTTGCTGAAAATGGGTGTTGGAGCATCCTGAGAATGGAAAAGGGCTGATGCAAGGGCTAAAATGAGCCTACACAAATGCTAAGGGAGTGGACACTAAAGCAGATGCAAGAATGTAAGTGAAATTGCAAGGGGTGCAATTTATGACTATAGATTTTCCCCCACTTTAGTGGGCATATGAATCTACATTAATATGCATGTTAAAGGAAATATACTAAACATAAATAAAATCATATGCCAAAAAGGATACTATAGAGGAAGTAGACAACACTTTGAACCACATAAGTATGCCCCCAAGCTGAAGACTTGCAAAACAAATGCATTAGACAAGAAAAACCTGCACCAGACAACAATGTTAGAACATAAAAAGCTAAAGGATTCGAGTCAACAAAGTAAAGAGACCTCGATGTAAAAGGTTGTCTCAATACTATGCATCATCCCCAAATTATAAAAAACACATAGAAGAATTCTAAAATGAAGAGAGGAAGGGAATATACTCAAGATGAAGAAGATGCAAATCTTTGATCTAATATACACAATTGAGAAGAAAGAGAATTTAAGAATGTAAGCACCTCACAAGCCCACAAACCTTCAAGGAAGGTGTCCTTCAAGATCTCTCACATGAAGGATACTTGGAAAAAGTGCCTTACAGACCCATAGACCTACAAGGAAGCATCCCCCAAGATCTCTCACATGGAGGAAGCTAGGAAAGCACCCTACAGACCTACAGACCTGTAGGGAAGGTGTCCTTCAAGATATATCGCATGAAGGAAATTGAGAAAATTTCCCTACATACCCGCATACTTGTAGGGAAGGTATCCCCCAAGATCTCTCACATGGAGGAAACCCAAAGAAAGTTCCCTACAAACCCGCAGATATGTAGGGTAGCCACCCCCAAGATCTCTCACATGGAGGAAGCTCATAAGAAGAGCCTTATAGACCCACAAACTTGTAGGGAGATATCCCCAAAGATCTCTCACATGGAGGAAAGAAAAGGAAGGGGATTCCGCAAAGTCGGAAAGAATCTTCACATGCACACCTACAAAGCAAAAGCGACCATGCAAGCAAGTAAGCAGACAGTCATGCAAACCATCAAAAAGTCAAAAGGATTTCAAAAGGGTCCCTCAGGAACCCTTCAAAATAAGAGGGGTCCACTCAAGGGATACACTATTTGAAAAGCAAGATCTAGTCAGGTTGCCCCTAAGCTAGATTCCAATGAATTCATTTGAGAGAAAATCCTTCATAGGGTGTCCCTCGGGAACCCTTCAAAAGAGAAAAGGGGTCCACTGAAGGAATGCTTCAATTGAAAGATAGAGAGAAGATATGGGGTCCTTTAAGAAGGACACACATCTCTGGAATAATTTATCACTGCCCCCAGCATACAGGGGAGGAGAACTAGGCAAGGCACTTAGAGCATATAGGATAGAGGTAGACCTCGATATCACTTGTCATGCGAAGTAAAGGTAGGTGCATCAATCAAACAGGAGTTTTATGGCATCAAAATCAAAAGTTGTATTTTATCCTTCAAGGGCTTACATTCACTAGTGGAATGGCCAGACACTCGATGGTATGCATAGAAAGAATTTTTTTCTTTATCATGTTTACAAAATTTCTTACGTGTAGGAGAAGGAAGAGTGATTAAGTGGGCTTTTAGAAGCTGCAAAAAAATACAGTCTTTCTCAGATAAGGAATGAGGAGAAAGAAGCAAACCTTTCACTTGTGGAGAAAAGTTTGACTACTCGCAAGAAGAAGATACAAAGATGGAAGATAATGGAGGCTCCTCATGGAGAGTATTATTCTGGCTATGGGGATCATACTCTTCTATGAGATCTCCATCAACCTTCTTGATAGGATTTCCAACATTAACCTCTTTAATAGAAGTGCAATCATCTTCCTCAGAGGGAGGATCAACACTAAGAACATTATAATTTACACTATCCCGCGATACAAAAGAATGACCATCTTTGATAGCAGGTTCAGATGATGTTTTCAGAAGGTCTAAGTGGATCGGGTCGACTTTATATTCCCTAATGAAGGATTCTATAAAGTTTAAGGAACCCCAATCATCACCAAAGACATGCATTTTCTTAATAAGAGGTAGGAGTAGACTTAGGATTTCTTGCTTCAGAAGGATCTTCTTTAGGGTCATCTATCTCAAGCTTATGCTTTGTAGTAGGTAGGAATAGAGTAAACATCGACACATTAGAAGACATTGAGGGATAAGAGTAGGAACAACTGAAGCTTGACCAACAACTACCATCCCACATAAGTTCCTAGCATCAAGGTCAGCCTTGACTGTGACTACTTTATTATTGCAAATGAACTTGATAGATTTATGTAGGGTAGACAGGACTGCACCCATAGCATGAATCCATGGTCTACCAAGAAGAAGATTATATGGTAATTTTTTTGACATAACATATACAAGGGTGGGTACGGTGATGGGTCCAAGCTACAAAGGTAATACTATTGTACCTAGAGCTTATCGCCCAACATTATCAAACCCATGAATGATAATAGAAGTATTAAGAGAAGATGAGTCAATATTAATCTTAGGCAATAGATCAATACTACATACATTGAGCATCAAACCAACGTCAATGAGAGTACGTCTAATGCCAATTTTATTAATATTAACTATAATCATTAAGGGATCTTCTCACTTCTGTACTTCTAGAGGCAAGAGTTCCTATGAATAAAATGTAATATTCGGTGAATCAGAATGAATATGAGCTATCAACGCATCAACATCTTTCAGCCTAGAAAAAGAAGGTAAGAGGATCTTTTGCAAGGATTCTTGAAGCATTCCTTGATAAACCAGAGCAGACTGAAGCAAGTCCCATAGTGAGATCTTAGTCGAAGTAACTTGAAGTTGCTCGACAAGATAACAATCACTAGGTGCTTTAGTTGTAGGTTTAGGTGCTTGAGGAAGGCTTGGTTGTTTATTCATTCTATTCTCATAAGTATGGGCTACCACTCTATAAGAGGGAGCCTTAGAAAGATTAGGAGAGTCACTATCAAATGGAATACTATTAATAAAACAAACCCTTTTAGGAAGACTAGTTGAAGTCACATAAATGAATGGTCTCTTAGGCCTTGGAGGGGCAGCAGAGACAGATTACATTTACAGATTCATCACAACTAGTGGAATAATTATTTGAAGACATATTCTCAACATAAATCCAAACAAGATCAAATGGGGAATAATTATTCGAAGAAACATTCCCAACATCAATCCAAGGAGGATCAAATGTGGAAGGAGGTTCATCATTCGCTAATGCATCGTCTCTAGAAGAGAGTGCATCAGAACAAAGATGAGATTCATCATTCACGAATGCATCATCTCTAGAAGAGAGTGCATTGGAATGAAGGGTAGATTCATCATTCACAAATGCATCATCTCTACAAGAGAGTGCATTGGAATGAATAGAAGGTAGAGTAACATTGAGAAAAGTATCAATGATTTCATCTTCTTGCAACAAAATATCTTCTAGAGTAAGATGACTTTCATGAGAAGGATCAAAGACACCAAGTGACATGGGTAAAGCCAAGTCACTATCACATGCATGAAATGGAATATCGTTAAAAATTTGAATATGATTAGATATTGAACTAATAAAAGAAGATATTAAATTCATTTTGATGATAGAACAAAGAAAAACCAAAAATCTAGATTTTCTATTTTTTTTGGTATTTTCTATGTTCTAGTAATTTGCATTTTTGGAGGTCTTTGGAGCAGAATTTGAGGTCAAAACTTGCATTGGTCCCTGAAATTTTATTGCCGAAGGAAATAGTATTTTAGGGATTGAACTAGTTCTCTAGAAGACCTTTCCAATGATGCAAACAGTTTTGAATTCCGAGCTCCGAGTCAAAAGTTATGACCCTAACAAGTAGGGGTAAATAAATTCCTAGTTTTCTAAAAAATACCCTCTTCATGTCGGGTTCACCAAAATGTAGAGAAGGGGGATTCAATACGCATGAGTTCTCTTCATTCAGAGAGCCTCATAGGGAAAACTTCCCTAAACTACCTCAGGAACAACGACAAGAGTTTTAGAATCTAAAAGAGCAGATCATAGAGATTTTTTGGATAGATCGATGAGCTCTCAGCCAAAGGATGGAAGCATAGAATACAAATGACAACACAACACACTAGCATCTCATACAGACTAGAGAATGAGAATGTCCCAGAAAATAGCTAAATGACTACTTCTACTCCGATTGCTGAGAACTTACAGAATGTGATAAAGCAATAGAATGCAATATAACTACAATAAAATGAAGTAGAATTGATAAAGATAAGAAGCATAAAGGAAATGCTTACAACCATGCAAGTGATGAATCCTCCAACAAGTGAATGTCTTCAAAACTTGAGTCTGTAAGATACCTGGAGAAAGTGTTGGGGTTGTATAGGGTTTTTCCTTAGTCAAACCCCCATTTTGGTGTTCCCACCTCCATGGATAGCCAGATAGATAGAGAAAGAGAGAAATGAAAAAAATGTGTGGTGAAAGAAAAACCCACTTTAGGAGTAGAACCCACACCACAAAGTGTGATTGATAAATGCAAACCCCACTTGAGGAGGAGAACCTGTATCACAAAAAGAGGTGATAAAAGAAATCCCCACTCAAGGAGGAGAACCCGTATCATGAAGTGTAGATGCAATAGGAAGGGGATATGGAATCCTAGGATGCTCACAAGCATGAGATAGGGGAGATGGGGCTACAAGAGCCAAGAGTGTTGCAATAGGAGTTGTGGAAGATTTGGGGGATGTTGTTGTAGAAAGCTATGGAGCTGTGCAAGCAAGAGCAAGATGGTAGAATGCTTGAGAGAAGCCAAGGAGAGAAGTGGAAGCTAGACACAGAAGGGTGGAGCTAGAAGAAGTTGGAAGAACTTAGAAGTAGAAGACAGTTGCAAATAAAGTGAAAAGATATCATTTAAGGAGGGAAAAGAAGCTTCCCGAGCGGTTACAAGGCATCTCAGGCCGTTACCACCAACCAAAGGAGGTGACAAGTGAAAAACATGCTCAAAGATAGTTGTTTGAGCATTGAAACATCACAGGATGCTAGCGCGGTGCATAGATGTCCGCGCAACGCACTAGTGTTCGGACACGTCACACTACAAAACAACATGAACGGGAAAAGCGCAAGGTCTGATGCAAAGTTAACACATGAGGGTAGTTGCTGAAAAGGGGTGTTGGAGCATCTTGAGAAGGGAAAAGGGCTTATGTAGGGGCTAAAATGATCCTACACAAATGCTAAGGGAGTGGACACTAAAGAAGATGCAAGAATGTATGTAAAATTGCAAGGGGTGCAATTTTATGACTATACAAGTTCTTACCTATGTTTCCCCTTATGGCATCTCTTCTTTGGCTTTGTTTTTAAGTTCATGTTATAGAGGTACCTATATTGTCTATAATTGGGCTCATTCAAGTTAGTTTTAGTTTAGGGGTTATATTTGCATTCTTAGCCACGAGTAGCAAGATTTTCAAATCAAAGTTTTGTTCTATTGGTATCTTCTAAGAATTTCTTTCACATTTGCTTCTAGGTTATGGCATGTGGGGTTTGTTGCTTCTAGGTTGTGGCTTTGTGGTTTAATTCTACTCAGTATTGTTAACTTCAGGTTTGTGGGTTTCCTAGGTAAGTTATTCATTTAGTGCACCTTGTGTCACCTGCATTGTAATTTGGGTTTCAATTCTCTATGTTAGCAACATGGAATACTGGTTGAGAAACTATAGGGCTTGGTTCCCTATTTTGTGATGGGAAAGACTATTTTTAGGGTGCCTTTAAAAGGATCAGTCGTTGCATGTTTTTGAAGTTGAATGTCTGATAGTGTTAAAATGCACAAAGATTATAATAGGCAATGAAATCATGCATCTTAAGGCACAAAGGATAATTTTCCCATCCAATTTGGTGTCTATTTTTGTTTCAAATATAATAGATTCGGTTTAGAACTTTCATTCTCTATAGTTGATTGTTAACAAAGTAGTCAAGGAGGTATTTATGCACGATGAGGCTCTACTCAAGAGCATCCAAGGCTATGACTTATGGCTGGGTGAAGGTTATGTTGGGGGAATTTTTCCAAAATATTATTTACAAAAAGTGAAATATGCTGCCATTTTTTATGTAATGAAGTTGTCATTTCAGGCTAACTCTTCCAGTTATATCTACATGGAGCTTAACTGTTATCATTTTGACATAGGTGGTGAAGCTATAAGGAAGTTTAAAAATAAATATCAAGCAATATTTTTTCTATTGTCTCACCAATATCACCAAGCAACAATATTGAGGCATCCCTCCTCGCCTCCTCACAGGAACAAAGCTAACCCTCTTCTAGCAACAATATTGAGGCATCTCGCCTCGCCTCCTCAGGGTAAAAAAGTTCCTCTTTTTCCAAACATGAATGTTACTGCAAAATCTCAGGCATCTCTTACTAAGCAATTTGAGCCTCAGGAAGGACAAGATGAAAAATTTATTGGAGGGGGCCATGAATAGGTTGCATGCTTTTATTTTTGTGATTATCAGTACATGGTGGTGGCTTCTATTGTTTTGATTATCAATACATGGTGGTAGTGACGAATAGTCTAGAGGCTTTTGTTATTTTGAGTATTAGTGTGTAATTACATATATCAAACCCAAGGTGGCAGTGACTACTTGGCTATAGGTTTTTTCATGTCTGGATAATCAGCGTGGTAGTGACTACTTGGCTATATGCTTTTTGATGACTAGATAATCAACGTATATATCAATTGCAGAAACTTGGTTTTTGTAATTCTGTTGATAAATTTTTAAGATGTTGGTGATTTTATTAGATTATCATTGTAAATCCCAACAAATTTTGAGGATAATTTATCATGTAATTACTATTAAAAATAATATAATAGACCGACTTTATGCCCTTTACCTTAAAAAAAAAAATTGAATTTACATTTTTTGTAAAAATTGGGAATACAAGGTGTTGGGGAAGTGGTGTTAGTGGATTGTAAGGTGGGAAGGAAGTTTTTAAATTGTTATTGAATGCATATTCCAACAAGAAAAAACCCACACCGAGGAAGGAGTTAGGGGCATTCAAAAGATTTGACTGGAAGAGGGAGATGGTCTAAAGTCATAACTGTGAGACCCAGTCTCGGTAAAATGTACATAACTTTTCTATTTATGAATAAAATTGAGACATTCAAAATGTTCTAGAAGGCTAGGAAGGAGGAGCATAAAACCCAAAAACCATTCAAGAAAATTCGTTCTAATGAAATAGAAGTGGTACAAAAGAATATGATGGGTTTATTTATTTGTTGTAATACAAATTTAATTTGATGTTGTTTGTTGGTTTTGAAATTCAATAAAAGAGCATGAGTTTGTTTTCTATTTATGTGGTGGATAGCAAAGAGTCTCTAGATATGATGTCTTGAGCAATTATTTATGAGTTGTGGTTTACAACATGCATTTGGGAGATCCACATGCATCAAATGGTATTAGAGCCAGAAGATCTTGAGAGTGCAGAGTATGCACTAGGACCTGTAGGTGAATATTGGTGAAGAGTGAAGTGGTGAAGCCATGAAAGAAGTTGTAAGAGAACTTGTTTGTTACAGGTATGAAAGAAGGCATGTGACTTATATACTCCAACAAAGATAAAGATGGATAGAAGGTGTAGATTTCCTTCCCTAAGAGAGGGTGGGTAGAGGATAGTTGTGTGAGTGAGAGGTTATTGCAAGGAGTACTTGTAACTACAAAGGGACTTGTGAGTCTCTAAAAATGATTGTGAAAAAGAAGATAGGATGATTCATTGGTAGACCTGCGAGAATATTATTTTAGGAAGAGTATTGGGAAAAAGTGAGAGAAAACAAGTTTATTACAAATTTGAAAAAGATAGAAGTAAGATTGGATGCCCTTGAGGAAATCTTGGGAATGAGGAAGAAAACTATAGTTGAGGAAGATCAGAAAATAGATGAAGTTAAATTACATTGTTTCATAACGAGTTTGTAAGTAATCATTTGTGTGTAGGAAATGAAGAAGGAAAAGAAGTTGTAATAGAGGATAACAGAATAAAGAGGAAAAGTAGAGGTTTGGAAAAAAGGACAACAAAAAGAATAATGTTGAAGTGTAGTGTTGCAACCCTATGGTAGAAAGAGCATGGAGAGAGACATGTGGGAGCAGCCCACACATTTGTAGTTGCAAGAAAGGAAGAAAAGAAGAGAAGCACAAATAAATAATGATGAAAGAAGGAGGTAGCAACTAATATGCATATTTTTGAAGACATAAAAGAGAAGAAAAATAGAGTTTCATGCATAGGAAAAGAATTTGTAGCAGCAAAAATAGAGGTATTATCTCTTTCTTTTGAGTTTTGCAAAGAAATTATTAATGTTGTTTTGTATGCAAAAGAGGTAAAGGAAAGTATTGGAGAAGATTATTTTGAAGTTGGGGCAGCAATTGGTTCTTGGAAGAACACAAATATCTTGAAGAAAATGAAGCAATTGAGTGCAAGGGAGGAGATGCAAGAAGAAAAGAATAAAAAGGCAGCAAACAATGAATAAAATGTTGGGGTAGTAGTAGAGAAGCAATAGAACACATAGGTATAAGGTTACTTTTGTGTTATTTGTGAAAATGAGTTTGATGTTACATTATTTTCAAAGGGATTTAGTAAATTTGGGGATATGGAAAATGATGATACACTAGTAGAAAAGGAGGAGAAAATAAGAGTATATGATGATTTTGCAAAATTCATTGAAGTTGTAGTTAAGGCTGATTTGTATTTTGATGAAATAGTGAAAGAAAGAGAAATGGGAGAGATGGTTAGGAGTAGCAACAACATGCTTCAAGTTGAGAAACAATAAGGTATGATAAATTTTATTGACATAGAGGAAGAGGAGGATGAAGGAAGAAAAGGTAAGAAAGAAATGCAAATGGAATTCATTGATCTTTATTAATTTGTTGATGTCAATTTGTATGTAGGTGTTGAGAATGATAAAGTAGAGTAGAAATATGAAACATGGTGCAAAAATGATTATATGAGGGGAAGAAAGAGAGGAAGGATGAAGGAAGGAGGAGATAGGAAGTTTCAGAGTACGGTGAAGAAAAAAAAAAGGTAGATAAGGAGGAAAGATGGCTAAAGAACAAGCACCGGATTTTTAAATGTTCATGAGCTCCAACTCATAGAAAGTTTCAGAGTAGGGTGAAGAAAAAGAAATAGGTAGATAAGGAGAAAAGATAGCTGAAGAACAAGCACCAAATTTTTAAATGTTCATGAGCTCCAACTCATGGAACATTTCTTCTTACCCTGCATGTTTGATGTAGGAGCATCCGGGTACATGAACCATCCTGCACAACCAAAAATATTTTAACTTTTATTGCTTGAGTTTTGTTTTGTTTTTCTAGTTGCAAGCACAAATTAATGAAGTTCTCAACTCCTTCAACATAATAGAATTTGGTGACAGTTGTAGAAAAATCAATTGTTAATTTGATACATTGTTTTATTGTTTTTAAAATTGTTACAAAGTGTTAATTTGCGCCAAAAAGGAAAATCCCATGCCCAATAATATGTGTGGGAATTTAATGGGAATTGTAACTCCATTTAAAAAATTTGAATTTGCATTTTTTGTAAACTAATGAGAATGCAGGGTGTTGGGAAGTGGTTTGAGTGGATTGTAAGGCGAGAAGGAAATTTTTAAATTGTTACTAAATTCATATGCCAAAAAGAGAAAAACCATGCCAAGGAAGGAGTTAGAGGAATTCAAAAGGTTTGAGTGGGAGAGGGAGATGGTATAAAGTCATAACTGTGAGACCTAGTGTAGATAAAACATGCATAACTTTCTCATTTCTAAACAAAATGAGAAATTCATTTTTTTCTAGAAAGATGGGAAGGAGGAGAATAAAACCTCAGAAACCATTAGAGAAAATATGTTCTAATGAAATAGAAGTGGTATGAAGAATATGATAGGTTTATTTCTTTGTTGCAATACAAATTAAAATTGATGTTGTTGTGTGTTGGCTTTGAAATTCAATACAAAAGCATGCGTTTGTTTGTTGTTTATATGGTGGATTGTGAATTTGTTTATGAGAAGAGATTATTTTCATATGATGTCTTGAGAAATTATTTTTCAATTGTGGGTTACGACATGCATTTGGAAGTTCCACTTGCATCAGAAGACAACCTCACCTATGATCTCAAAAGTTAATTATGTTTCCTTTTAGCAATGGAATTGTTGATAAACATAAAAGAACTAAAAAAATGTATGACCACAAGTCACCCCTAGCCTCACCGCCATTGATCATGAAGTGCACCAACACTAGTCCTTCAATGGATAGCTTAATGTATAGATGACAAGCATGAATGATGTAGCAAAGAAGTGAAAACAAACCCTACCAAATGAAATACATGCCAAAGTGAATGGGAAAAGGCTAACAGTGGAGGGGAGTTAGGTAGTAAATGTTCAGGAAATGGGAGTTAAGTTTGCTAGGACTGACATGGCGGGAAATGGGAAAACATGTACCACACATCGACCATCAGTCCATGCCACTTTTGAACTCAAAAAAATGAAAATTGGAAAGCAGCTTGAAAACTTGAAAAACGTGTGGTAATTTTTCCCAGTTGGATTTTTTGGGGCTGTTAGGTGGAATCTCTCTAGTGTGGAAAAAATATCAGGCTGACATGGACCCTACTAAAATGGACCCCTTGCACAACATAGCCCTCACCACCATCAATCCATCTCCCTTAGTGTAGATTAGGTTTTACAAGCTTTCTTAGCTTAATAGTACATTGATTTTTCTAATTTTTATGATAGTAAGTTTTTTATATAATTTTAGAGAGTCATATATGTTGGATTTCTAGGTTGTGTATGAAGTAAGAAAAATATAAGGGAATTGATCTTAGGGGATATAAATTAGTTTTGCATCTTTAGTTGTATGTGTAACCTAAATTGTTAATCTTCTATAAAAGAAATCTTTAGGCTTGGAAGACCAATAAGCTAATGCAGGGTGTATTTAGTGACAAATTACCGGGATATCCTTACACAATGGGTGTGGCTAAGATATGTGACCTATGTTTTCTTAATTTCTCTTTATTTTTCCTATGAAGATATTTAGAAATTCCCTCCTTAGTCATGCAAAGAAATTTTTTTAGAAGAGTTATTTGTGCTTGTTAGTTGGCCCACAATTGTAGCAAGTAATTTGGTTACGAGTCTTGGCTTGTCAATCTACATTGACCTAAGTCCCCGCCTTTAGATTACAAGTGAATTTCATAGCATTACAAGAAACAACATAGAGTACCAACAAATCCCATTGTAAAACACTATAAGGCTTTGAGATTATAGGCTCACTAAAATATAAGGAAAATAAAAATATCCTAAAATCAATTTAGACTAATGATAAATTGACCAATATCAATCAAACCTCAATTGTTATGAATTAAGACTAATAAATTTAAAAGGGGGTAAGAATGTCACTTAGGTCTTAGTTGATTTAGAATTGTTCATGTTGACTATTTTATTGTATGTTGTGCTCGATGTTCAAATTATAAATTCTAAAAATTCTACACTCTTTTTAGACTATGATGGATCTATATTGCAAATAAAGGCTTACTCGAGATTATACCACACCTATAATTTCATTTGTGGACATTTTGTATGTGAATAGTTATATTCTCTATAGAAATACTCTTTATTCTTATTCATTTTTCTAATATTTTCTTCAAAGAAAAATGAGTTCTAAGAAAATCATTTTAAATTTGTTATATGGGTAGGAAGTACGAAAAAATCCTTGATAGTGAGTCAAACCCTTCTATTATTTTACAACAATCAAAGCTATATAAATACTCTTCATCACTATTCATTTTCTAATATTTTCTTTAAAGAAAAATGAGGTTTTAAGATTTTTTTTTTGAAATTTGTTGTATGGAATGGAAAGTATGAAAATTCCTTGATAGTGAGTAAAACCTTTCTTTATTTTACAACAATCAAAGATGCACAAGAGAAATATACAAATGCCTAGTATAGTATTCATGAATATTAATTTAGAAATGTATGTAATGTTGTTAAGATTTTATTTTTTTGGTATGCTCTAAATTAGATCTAAGATCAATTAATTCTACATAATAATTATGACCATTTTCCTAAGATTTGTCACTAAATACAAGATCTATAAAACTCAAGTTAAAATATTTAATATACAAATGAATTGATAGTGATCACAATATTTTTAAAAATCAGGTTGAAAAGATAATTCTTTTTTAATTGAAAATGTTACAATTATATTTCAATTTGAGAAAAATATACATTTCTGATATAACCTACAATATATCAATAACTAAAATTTAATCTAAACCATCAAAAACAAAGATTTTGAAAAAGGGTATTCAATATCAAGTATCAATTTATATAACAAATTAAATGTCAGACAATATATTTGTGAAAAGACAAAGAGAGAACATAATCTAACTACGTAAAATAGCAAGGAATGCAATTTTCCCTGCAAACTAAGTGAGTTAAATGAAAAGGGTATTCAAGATTGTATCAATTTATATAACAAATTAAATGTCAAAGACAATATATTTGTGAAAAGACAAAGAGAGAACAAAATCCAACTACATAAAATAACAAGGAGTACAATTTTCCCTACAAACTAAATGAGTTAAATGAAATGGGTGTTCAAGATTGTAGCAATTTATATAACAAATTAAATGTCAAAGACAATATATTTGTGAAAAGACAAGAAAGAACCAAATCTAACTACATAAAATAACAAGGAATACAATTTTCCCTGCAAACTAAGTGAATTAATGAAAAGTGTATTCAAGATCATATCAATTTATATGACAAACTAAATGTCAAAGACAATATATTTGTGAAAAGACGAGAGAACGCAATCTAACTACATAAAATAACAAGAAGTACATTTTTCCCTCCAAACTAAGTGAGCTGAAATGGAATCCAGAGGTGGAAAGTTAAACATAGAGCCCTACCATGCTTTATCCATTAATGATTCAAGGGCAAAAAGCCTGCACCCATGGAAGACACCACATCCCCACCAAAAAAGGAAAAGAGAAAATGTCAAAACCCAAGTACCTATGGAAAACAAGGGAAACTAGAAACCATTGTAGGTAACCAATGGGCTATGCTTGCCCCACGTCTCCTCTCACAGACCTCAAATCCATGAAAGGCCAAGGTACCTTTCAAATCTGATTGAAGTGTGATGGAAAGTTTTGGAATGGACTGATATGTGTATGTTGACAATCCAGCATCTTGTCTTGGTCAAAGAAAGCAATCGACTCTCAATTATTATGCTTTTGACTTGAATATTTTGCCCATGTGGGGCGGCACAAATCTTGGCTTTTGTCATATGCAGACACATCACCTAAATTCTAAGTCCTCTCACAGACAAAATCTTGGCGTGGCATCACTTCAAATAAGTGAACACCATTCTTGTCCAATTCCTTATTTCACAACTCTCTCTATTTCAGGCTTTGGCCCGCATACAATGGCGAATCCTTTGCACTGTACTACACATGAAATCAAGTTTTTTCTACTGTTTTTGGAGTGGTGTAATCTTAAACAACTTGGTGTCCATGCACATTTGTATATGAAAGCTATGTGTTTGACATAGCTGAAAGAAATGGTTGTCATTGTGAAAAGGTAATAAAGCATTCGTTTTTAAATTATTGAGGTTAAATCAATTAAATAGTGATTTAGATAAGAGGGTCAATTTTTAAATCAGATTTAAATATATAAAGAAATTGATAAAGAATGATAGGTATATTTCATTTTAGATGTGATAAGTGGATGATTTATTATAACATCCATTCAATAATCTAACTTTGATTTTTTATATATGGTAGGCTTTAATAGACTGAAAGCTAAGTCTTTGGTTTGTTTTGAATCAATTCTTTATATGTGGGTTTGAAGCTTTTTGTAGCCTTTAACTTTGCACTTTGGGCTGTAGATTCAAGTTTGTCTTTGCTATATGAAAATGGTAACATATAAAAAAAGCACCATTAAAGCTACTTATGCTAGGCAAGTGAAGGTGACTAGGTTCTATTTTGCTTGCTTTAGTTGATCACATTATTTGATTCATTGAATTTCAATCATGTTTCAAGACACACCAAGCACAAATCAAAATTCTTATTTCTTTGTATGTAGTACAACCTAGGATTAAAATTATAATATTCATCTATATTGTTGACAATAAACAACTCAATTATAGAATAATTTTCAAGATCTATCTTCATTATGTCTTCTCTAACTGAAAATAATCCTTAACTAGTAAAAATCTCTCCTATAAATCTATCTATTTTTACTATTATTACATGCTCACTCTTTTGGTTGTGAAACTTGTCAATTATTCAATTCTAACTAAAGTAAAACCATTTGTGAATTAGGAACATTCTAATTTTATGAAAATTTTGAAAAAATAAGAAACTCAAATTTAGAAAGTGTTGAAAAATATGAAAAATTCATTTGAGGCCTTAGATAGTTGAAAATATCCCTAAAAAATGTGTCAAGTCATGTTCCAATTGAAAATGGGTTGGACTCAACTCTTTGAGATGCTCCTCCATGTAAAATTTCAGGTTACTCAAACTCTCGAGTCAAAAGTTATGGCATTCGGAAGTTCCTACATCATTATGGTTATAAACAATTATGTAATTCTCTAGATAATGCTTAAGGGATATGAATGAGTTGATGGATTATGAATGGATATATAATATGAACTAATAATTTCTCCTTTGACACAAGACTATAGAATTCCAATTTGAATATTGCATGCTTTAGTCAATGGGAAATGACTAGTTGGAGTGTTTAATTTTGGATCTAGAGTTTTAGGGTAAGGTTGTACATGTGATAATGAACTAGGTTTAGAGTCATAGTTGTAATATTGAATCAGATTATAAATGATAAATTTGAGAATTAGGTATATACCATTAGGGAACAAGGAATAAAAATTATATAAGGCACAAATTGCCTACCCACTCTTGCATAAAAATATGCAATTTGGACACTAGGTTATTGTATTAGAGTTAAAGGGTCAAGGAGAGTTGAATAGGATAAAAGTGTTCATAATACTCTATTCACCCTTGCATTTTTCTTCACTTTGATCTATATTTGAATATATATGCATATCAAAGTAATAAAATGGTCAATAGTAAAGTAAATAGCAATTTCATATAGAAAGAATATTGATACATGAGGATCTACACATACTCCTAGCAAAGATAGTTTTATCTTTATACCTACAAGAACAAAATTGCATGAGTAGAATCTTCTATAAAATTAAAACAAGAATGAACAACTCCTTAAAAATGTTCAAAAAAAAGGTAAAAAAGGAAAGTGTAAGATCATGAACGTATCACTTTTACCAAAAAAATATAGATATAATGGTGAAGGAACATAGAGAAAGTCAATTTTACTAGCAATGGAGGAGCTATAAAATCACTTAATTGATCATTCTAACCATGCTCCCTAATATAAAAATATGGTGTGGGAATACTCACAAGACACTTTAACCAAGCAAACTTCATGTAAGATTGTGAGAAAATCACTTTAACAATGACCATGTGATGTAGGATCCCTATATAACCACTATAACCGTATACATGAAATAATCATCAATGATATTATATGTACCCTCTAATTCATTGCATGCAAATGATTCATTGAATTAGAGGAGAGTAGAAAGGTAATATCAAACTTAAAATAATCCATCAAAAATAAGTTCAAACTTATTTGAAGTAAAGCAAGTTTTAACTAAGCTAAAATAAACTTAAATAACGCATTATGAGAAAGAGATGATTTTTACACAAATAGAAAATGGGTTAAGATGTGTGAATCTAATTACATAAATTAAACTCATTAAAATTATTAAATATGTGAAGAATATAGAATAATACATAAGTAAGCATACAAATAGGAACAACATAATATTCTAGACTAAATCACAATAATGTTGTAATCTATACTAATGCATTTCTAGTTATTGTGTAAAGAATAAAATAGGCACATATAGTGAACAATAATTCTACAAATAAAAATGATGAGAACAAAGAGATAATAAACCAAATTATTAAAATAATATAGTGTACATAATATATACATTAGACTATAATGACTAAGTGAGATACAAGGGAATGTGAAACATATAAAAATAAGGTCACCAAAATGAATAAACAAGATTTAATGAACCTAATTTCACTAGTGTTTCACTCAATTATGAGGGCTATAATGCATAAATAATAATAAAAAAACAAACCTAATTGATATACCAATCAAAAGGAAGGTTTTAAGAGGGTTAAATGATTTGTACCTGATGCAAAAAGTATTTTTTCATGGCTCATTGAGGACTCATTCGCCTAGTGGCGAATGGGTCCTGTCTAGGGCTTTCAAAAATCTGTTTTGGGGTTATATTCTTTAATGTTTGCAACTCCAAACTCCAAGTGTTCAGCTCCTGAAAGTCAAAAATGAATTATGTAGAAGACTTTCTATGATTTTGCAAGAAAGATGACAACTTTGACAACTTTTACAATTTTTGCTCTCCAATTTGATCTTCAACCTAAAATCTACAATCACACATCAAAGGAGAAGAAAATTTTTGTTTGTTAGGGAATAGGGGTTTTCCTTGGTCAAACCCCATTTTGGTAATTAAACATTGTAATGAAACAATGCATAAAGGAATGATGAATGAACAAATAATATCCCAACTTACCACACCTTAGTTGAAACCTTGGATTGTAGATATGCAAACTAGCATGAAGTGGCCTCAATGAATGTAGATCTTGATCATGAACTTGATGTGAAATAATGTCTTTGAATATACTTGAATTGATCTTCAATGCTACATCAACACATTAGCTCAACAACATGCATGATGCATTATGCCTTTGACACGATGAAATTACTTCTTGATTGCTGCAATAATCTTCTTCAAATATTCCCTTGAATGCCTCAGTAATGCTCTTGTGAACTCTTGATCTCATGAATTTTCTATTAGGACTTTCTCATAAAGTTTCTTACATGAAACTAGATGAAATAGCCTTGTATTTATACTTATCTTATCTTTAATTCTTGAAGTTCAAATAACACAATCCGATAAAAGATCTAGGATTTGAAATCATTGAAATACCACCAAAAACATATCCCAAGGGGGGGTCATAGGTCTAAGTGAGGATGGAATTTTCCTTGTGGTGAATGGGTCCTAGCTCACTTAGCTTGGACACACAATGAACAATATGTAATGTCATGTGAAAATAGGGTCCTAGGACCTAGTGAGGACCCATTCACCAAGTGGTGAATAGGTCCTAGGTCACTAACCTATGACACACACCTTGTAAAATTAAGTGTTGTGTAATATTATTTATGAATGTCGGGCTATATCCCTCAGAATATGTAATTAATTAGGCTTGGATTTGAATTAGAGGGGCCAATTAAGCTCAAATTAATCTCAATTAGTTAATAAAGCCCTAGATTAGTGTGAAAGTGTAAAGATACACTTTACAACACCCTAAATAAGACATCATTAAGTCCATTTAGTTAAGAAAGATCCTAAACTTAATGTGAATGTGTAAAACACATTACAACACTAAATCAAGGAAACATTAGGTTCATTTTATTATTAATTATTCCCAACTTAAGTGTGAAAAAGGGTTACTTTTTTTCTACACTACATTAGCCCCCACTTTAGTGAGAGAATGACCCCATGTCAAACTCACACTAAAGTAGACATTCAAGACAATCATGTATGCAACAATGACAAAGATACACAATCATATACTGTCAAAGACTAAAAGAAAGAAAAAAAAAACAAAAATAAAAATAAAAAGGGGTGGATCAAGCCTCGACAGTCTATCTAATTCGATGTGGATTAGGTCTCAATTGTTTGTCCAAACATGTGCTCACTTTGGGCTAATGGAACCTCAGGGTGTCCACTGGGTGAGCCCCCCTAGGAAGGTGGCTTAGTGAGAAATTCATGCCTTTGTGTCAGTTCTCATTGTACTTACCATACCAAAGCTATCCCTCTGATAACTTTGATAGGGTGCCACTCACATTCCTGTTTTGTGCTTAACAAGCTACGTTATGCTAAGCACCTATCAACACTATGTGAGTAAAGGTTTTTATTTAATGATACTTTTCTTGGTTTTTGTAAGGTCTCTTCTTAGGGAACATCATGCCTAACATCTCCAAGGGAGGAAAACTCAAATAAATATCACTCTCTTGGAGGAAATCAAACCCAATGACACCACCAAGAAAATGATGCATTCACAAGAATAAAGAAAATTTCATAGTGAAACATGAGTGTCCATGTTTGCCCCCACTTTAAAGTGATTGCAGACACCATTTCTATGAGAAATCCACTTTAAAGTAGAAGAGGACATGAGATCTTATTCAAAAATACCTATGCCAAGTCATATGTTCCTGAATGAAACTACATCATGAATAAGGGGTTTCCCCCAAAATGCAATACTAAAGATATCTCAATATGTCACATGTGATCCAACTTAGGGCATATCATCCACATCCCAATATTTCTCTTATATATACATAGAATGTAGTCAACTATCCAAAAGAGATAATTAAAAGTGTCATATGACGACAAGGCTACCTAACCCCTTGCCCGCACTGAGTGCAAGACAAGGATGAACCAAAATAATTGATGAGAAACATGAAAATTAGTATCAATTAGAGGAACCAGGTACTTCAACACAAGGAAGAGCACCACAATCCTTAAGATGTTAAATTTTACTACTCAAAGCCTTACATTCATTAGTAGAATGACCATGAACTCTATGATATGTACAAAATGAATTTTTGTAGTAAAATTTCTTTCGTGTTTTTGGAGGGAGAGATATCAAATGATCTTGGAGGAGTCTTGACAAGATACCCTCTTGATCAATAGTAGAAGATGCTCCTTTATTTTGCAACAAAGATACCTCTTGCTTAGTACAGGGTGTCATACTTACACAAGACTCTTTATATTGAGATATTTTGTTCTCTTCTTTAAAGAAAGGCATAAAATATAATGAAATCCAATCATTAACGCTAAGACATGTCCTAGGAGTTCTTTGTGTGATGAAATTAATGTTAAGAAAATACTTCTTTGTTTCTTTCGTTTCTTTTGAAGGACAATAACCAAGACCACTAGTTTCTATCAGTTCAAGATGCACTACTATTAAAGTTGGCTTAGAAGAATTCTTTGTAAGAGTTTTGATATTGATTGAAGGCTTGTTTTTTTCTTTCGAGGGACAATAACCAAGACCATTAGTCATTCTTGTGTGTTAGGCTCTATAGGGACACATATACCTTGTTCTCTAGAACCACATCCTTTTCCACTATAACCAAATTGTTTCACAAGTTCATAACCTCTTCCATAAATATTTTCATTTCTTTTGGATTCGATGGTTGCTCATAATAAACTTCATCAAAGTTTTTTGTGTAATTTATTGCTTCTTCTAAAGTGGTTGAAGTGGATGCTTTCAAGTTTTGTGTTAACATTATCACTTTTTCTTTTCCCTTTTCAAGTTCTTCTATTATGATCTTGTATTCTCCCATGAATGTAGGTGTGAAATCTAATGAACCCCAATCGTCTTCTAACAACTTAGTGACTTCATCAATGTTCTTGTGTTCTTCTTCTTTCGTGACTTCCACTTTGCAGTTCATTTCCATGCTTTCAAGGGATCTCGTCCTTCTTTCAAGGCTATCAAACAACTTTTAGGTTCAGTATTGGCTTTGAGTGTGTAAAATTTGTTGCCATAGACGTACTTCATTTTACAATGAAGGGTAGAAGGCACCCCATTCATCTCATGAATCCATGGTCTGCCTAAAAGAATATTAAATGAAAGATCATGAGGCATAACATGGACTAGATTTTTTAATAGGACCTTTCCAACTTTTATTAGTAATGTGATGACTCCAAGTGGTTATTTTCCTATGTTGTCAAACCCACAGATAAACAAAAAATTAGGGACAATGTCACTCTTATCCATATGAATCTTCTCCAAAAGGCTCACACTACACACATTAATGGTCGAACCACTGTCAACACGGGTTCTCTTTATCACTACTTGATTAACATAGGATATTATCATGAAATATTTCTTTTTCTCTTCTAATGAAGGTAATTCATCTTGATGGAAAGTAATGTCTAAGTTGACCGGAGTTACAACTTGAATTTGGGCTGCCACATCATTTTTTTTCACATTAGGAGGGGTAGGAACTTGTTGTAAAGCACTTTGAAGCATATTATGATAACTAAGTGAGGCTTGAATAAGGTCCCATAAGGATATCTTTGCAGGAGTATTTTTAAGTTGTTCAACAAGATCATACACCTTTCCATTATGTGAGGGAAAACATGGAGCACTAGGCAAGATAGGTTGAGGCAATTGAAGGGATGTTGGAGATGTTTGTCTTGTTTGCAGATTATTCCTAGTGTTATATGTATGAGCAATGATATTGTAACTCGGTTGCTGCAAAACATTATCATTATCAAGTTGCCTTTTAGGTGGTTCTAAGATAAGCATGGGTTTATTTTGAACTTGTGGTTGTTGTGAGGGTGGATAAATGATAAGTTGAGGCTTAGGTGGTTCAATAATTAAAGGATTTGTAGGGGGTCTAAGAATTAGAGGACTCGAGGGAGTCCTAATGTTCATAACCTCAACACATTTATCCTTATTTTCACGATTTCTTAGTGAATGGGAATCTAATGTCACTTCATCATCTTCATCTAAGGAAGTCACAACACTATTGTTTGAAAGATATGTGTCAATTTCCTCATTTTATTCCACCATGATATCTTCCTGAGTAGGATAGTTTTTGGAGAGCACAAACTAGATGTTGATGAAATTCAATGGATGGTTCTTCTAAAATAACTTCATCACAAGTAGGGGACTCATCAATGGTTGGATTGTCTTATTTATCTTGTATAAAATCATTCTCACAAATAAGAGAAATAGGCATAGTATTAGTGGATTAGTTAATGGTATCATCCTTGTATCCAACAATGTCTTCCCTAGTAGGAGAGGTAGGTTAAGAGAGAAAAATAGGATAACTCTCATTGATTTGATCTTCCAACACCAAAATATATTCTTCAAAAATAGGAGAGATATTGGGAGAAGACCAAGTTTGATTGTCATGATTATCCACCATTGTATTCTCTTTCACTAAAGCATTCTCATAAGTGTCAGGGATGAAATTTTTCTTGGCATGCTTAGAAAGATATGATACTAACATTGTGTGACCAAAAATGAAAAATACTTCTAACTATCTTATGCAATGCTTAAAGAATGTAAACAATGTATATCCAAAGATGAAATGTACTTTTATCCACTTTATGCAAAGCTTAAAAAATGCAAACAATGTGTATCCAAAAATGAAAATAACTTTTATCAAACTTATGCAAATCTTCATGAATGTAAAAATTGTGTATGCAAAAGTGAAAATTACTTTTGTCCATATTATGCAAAGCTTCAAGAATGTAAACATTTTCAGATCTGATGATTTTTTGCTACTTAAATGATTTTGGAATGATTCAAAAAATGACTACACTAAATGGATGATTTGACCTAGATACTTAAAAAAGAAATTCTTAAAACTTTCTAGACCTATATAGTAGGTTACCAACAGGCCTAAGAAGTGCAGAAAATCACTAGAAAGCTCAAAAAAGTTGATTTTTGTAGGCCTCCAAGGACTCATTCGCCCAGTGATGAATGGGTCCTGGTATGCTTTTCTGGGAAACTTTGTATTTGATATTGAAGCTTAGGAATTGTGAAAAATTGATGCCTTTGTCACCCTAATAGGGACTCATTCACCCTATGGTGAATGGGTCTTGGTACATGATTTCTTAAAATTGAAAAGTGAAATTTCAAAGTGATTAGATGTGTTTTCTATTTTAGGTTTCAAATTGTAACTTTTGTAGCAGAATTTTGTAGAATTTGATGTTGAAATTCAAGTGCAATGAAGGACAAATGATGAACTATATGATGCAATTTTTGAATATGAATAATGAAAAGTCAACTAATATGCAAACAATTTGCAAAATTAGTCTAACATTATGTAATTTTCATTGAATTTTTAGATTTAAAATGAATGCAAAATGCAAGTTTACACCTAAAATGCAATGCAAAATAATGAAAACTTTAACAAATATAGATGGAATGAAAACTAATGCAAAACTTAGATCTAGGGTTTTAATGGACTCCAAATAAGAAAATTTATATTGCAAGATCATTAGGGTAACCATAATGAAACATAGAAAACTAGGGTCACCAAAATGAATTAACAAGATGATGAACCTAATTTCAATAGTGTTTCACTCAATTTTGAGGGTTATAATGCATAAATAATAATCATAAAACAAACCTAACTGATATACCAATCAAAAGGTAGGTTTTAAGAGGGTTAAATGATTGCACTTGTTGCAAAAAGTGCTTTTTCATGGCTCACTGAGGACTCATTCGCCCAATGGAAAATGGGTCCTGGCTAGGGCTCTGGAAAAACTATTTTTGGGTTTTGTTCTTTAATGTTTGCAACTCCAAATTCTAGGTGTTCAACTATTGAAAGTTAGAAATGAATTATGTAGAATACTTTCTACAATCTTGCAAGAAATATGACAACTTTGACAACTTTTAAAAAAATCTCTCCAATTTGATCTTCAACCTAAAAGCTTCAATCACACATCAAAGGAGAAGAAAAACAAGATTGTTAGGGAATAGGGGTTTGCCTTGGTCAAACCCCATTTTGGTAATTAAACCTTGTAATGAAACAATGCATAAAGGTATGAATGAACAAATAATATCCCAACTCACCACACCTTAGTTGAAACCTTGGATTGTATGTATGCAAACTAGCATGAAGTGGCCTCAATGAATGTAGATCTTGATCATGAACTTGATGTGAAACAATTCCTTTGAATATAATTGAATTGATCTTCAATGCTACATCAACACATTAGCTCAACAACATGCATTATGCATTATGCCTTTGACATGATGAAATGACTTCTTGATTGCTACAATAATCTTCTTCAAATTTTCCCTTGAATTCCTTAGTAATGCTTTTGTAAGCTCTTGATCTCACAAATTTTCTATTAGGAATTTCTCATAAAGTTTCTTAGATAAAACTAGGTGAAATAGCCTTGTATTTATACTTATCTTATCCTTAATTCTTGAAATTCAAATAACAAAAGCTGACATCATATCTAGGATTTGAAATCATTAAAATACCACCAAAAACATATCCTAAGGGGGGGTCATAGGTCTAAGTGAGGACACATTTGACATGTGGCGAATGGGTCCTAGCTCACTTAGCTTGGATACACTTCAGAAAATGTGTAATGTCATGTGAAAATAGGGTCCTAAGACCTAGTGAGGACCCATTCGCCAGGTGGGAATGGGTCTTAGGTCACTAACCTAGGACACACACCTTGTGAAATTAAGTGTTATGTAATATTATTTATGAATGTCGGGCTATATCCCTCAAAATCTGTAATTAATTAGGCTTGGATTTGAATTAAAGAGGCCAATTAAGGTCAAATTAACCTCAATTAATTAATTAAGACCTAGATTAGTGTGAAAGTGTAAAGATACACTTTACAACACCCTAAATAAGGTAGATCGTTAAGTCCATTTAGTTAAGAAAGGTCCTAAACTTAATGTGAATGTGTAAAACACATTACAACATTAAATCAAGGCAACATTAGGTTCATTTTATTATTAATTATTCCCAATTAAGTGTGAAAAAGGGTTACTTTTTTCTACACTACATAATGATATAAATATGAAGCAACTAAGTAGAAGATTGAATCTAGAGAAAAAAAATCCATAAAATTTTATGTGTTTGGGATAGGAGGAATGATATGACTATATAAGAACTTTCTGAAGTGGTCAATCCTTTGTTTTGGTCATTTTACCTCCATAAGAAATAAAAATAAAAATAGAATGTGTATGATTCTAGCCTGAGTTTGTCTAGGCCTTAGTTCCTAATTCTATAATAATGAAAAACCATGTCTAATGATCTATCATTATTTTATTTTATGATAAAATGACAAGAAGAATAGAAAAAATTATTATATCATGAAATTAGTGTGTAGGGAAAAAATAATGTGATGAAAAGATTCATATATGTCAATAAACAAAGAATGAAAGTAAATTGCAATTAAGTCAACAACAAAATAAAATTGATTGTGTAACCTTTCTAAAGAGAGAAAGTACATTAGAATTCTAAAATATCAAGTAATTAGAGATTCAAGAGACCTATAAATATTAATAAGTGATAAGAAAGAAAGAGAAATCTCTTGCAAATATAACTTAATTCTTAAAAAGGAATAGCTTAAGGCTTACTTCAAGAATTCAAAGATCTCGAAAACATAAAAAAATGTAGGAAAATAGATTATAATGATTCACAATGTTCAAATGATCAATATGTTGACATTTTTCATTTATGTCAAAGGGGGACAAGTGGAACTCAAAATGTTATATCCTCTAAAGGGAGAAATGAAAACTTGATTGGGAGAAGTGGAAAAACAATTTCTTCATGTGTTGCCAGCATTTGGATGTTTGCCATCAGTGACAAAGGGGAGATTATTGAACAAAGGTTGTCATTGATGTCTAAGGACTTTATCGTTGTCAAAGAAGATCACTGTTGTCAAAGGAATATTTTCAGGAGATAAGTGGGAACTAAATGATGGTGTACCATCATACCATTTTGTTTTGGTAATTATACAGTCATATCATTTTGAGTTGTAGAAATATATATTTCTAGCTATACTGATAAAAGAAGTTGAGGAGTGTTTGTGTTTTGAAAGTGTATTGTACAGTATCTGTTGAATAGTGAAGATTAAATGTATCATACTAGGATATCATAAGGTAAGTGGGAAACATATTGATGTAGTATGCTTGCAATATCATGCATGCATCTATCCACTATGATAGAAGTGATCTAGATGTATGATCTGGAATGCTTCAATTCAGTTTCTTAGGGAAGAGAGATTTCTCTAGCAAAACAATTATGTTTAATATTTTTGTCTGAAGATGAGTTTGGCTTTGTAGTTTGAATGAAGAGTAGGCCTACACATGTTGTATCATATTCTATATTTTTTGGAAGATATGTTCAACATGCAAGAAGTATGAAGTTGTAAAAGGATCTTTGTGCTTTTTTTTCAACCAATTGGTGTTCAAGATTTGTGTGGTAATGGATAGAAGTGGGTGGTGTTAAGATAGGACCAAGTTAAGGTTCTTGTGGAAGAGCATGGCATCATGTTCTTTTGGTGACAAAAAAATTAATTTAGGACTGAGCTATTACACATTTCATGTAATTTGAGTTTAGGTTCTCCTTATGCCATCCTAGTTAATTTTGGATCCCTAGCTATCATGCAAGAGAGTTAATGCAATGCCTTGTATATAATCCTCAGTTGCATGGATGCATAACGTGAAATATAATTAAGGAAAAGGTAGTGAGTGAATATAAAAGGAGATGATTGTATGAGCATGATTTATTCAGTGTGAAGCCTCTCAATTATTATGCACCATTATAAGATCTTAAGGAGTGTAGTAGAGTGTCTAAATCAAGTTTAGGTTGTCTGTAAGTTGTGTAATTAGCACTGAAGGTCCACAAGTTTTATCATTGTAATATTGTAGGACTAGTGTTCTACTTATAGAGCTAGTGCTCTAATCTTTGTATCGGGGATTGGTGTCTCTAGTAGGTTGGTGCCTATAAACATTTTTAGGGATTTGTGTCTCTAGTAGGTTGGTGCCTACTTCATATTGTAAAATTCACTCATCGTATTCCTGCTTCGTGAAGCTAGATTTGGACAATAGATCCAAGCAACTATTCTCACCATGGTTTTTTCCATCTTGTGTTTCCACATATATCTGGTGTTCTATTGTGTGGATATGTGTTCATGATTGTTGCTTGATTAGCAATAGTGAATATTCAAGTTTCTAATTCAGATATATGTGTTGAAGTTGACGAGTTTTAAATAGATTTGATCTACTAATTCACCCCCCTCTCAGTAGATTGTGTCATTCACAATAAACCAAAAATGTTGATATAAGATTCTAGGGCATTGTAGCTAAAGCTAAAAGAAGATTGAAATTAGAGAAAATTTGAAAATTTGTAGCTAAAACCTCTTATGCAATATTACAAATCCAAATCATTTTAAAAAATCCCAAATTATCCCTTGCTATTTCAAACAAGGGATTCAAGAAAGGGTGGTTTATGAAGTCAAGATGTGTTGTACATAAAATTTTATGTTATAAATTAGTTAAAATACATCTAGTAGAGTCATTGGAAAGTGGGCATACAACTATACTATAACATGAAAAAATGTAAGCATGTAAATTTGTGAACTAGGATTTATTCCTAAAAGAACCATATGTAAAACACTAGAACATGGTTGCATGAAACAAAATAAACACAAAAAATACATGATAGGAAAAATAAACAAAACACTTCACATTTGAACTAGGGAAAAGGCTAATGATGGGCTAAAATGAGTCCTAAAAATACACTATGAGAATGAACACTAGAACATATATAATTTATAGTATTAAAATTATAGGGTATGCAAGTTTTGACATTATAAGGAAAAATAATATATATTAAAGATGTGATCATGTGATAATTTTATGGATATTATCATGTCCCAAAAATTATATAAGATGGGATATGTGATTGTGAAAGAGTAGATATATTGAGGAGCTACTCCACCCAACACCCACATAGAACACAACAACAAATATCGACAGAAAAAAATGTAGGAAGGAAAAAACCCACTTTCAATCTCTTCTAAAATAGAAATTATAGATTCAAAAATTACAATGCTACAACCACATGGGCTTGACTCACTACTTAGAAAATTAAATCTTTGAGAAACTCTACAGTTCAGAGCCACAATCTATAGGGTCAGTGTAGGATCATGGGGGTCCAAACTAGGCCCTTAAGTGGCAATGAAAATTTAGAAAAACGGAGTTAGGCAACTTGACATAAAAAATTGAATAGGTTATTAACATAATTTGAAAATTATGTAAGAACAAAATTTGTAGAAAATTGAATGTAGTTTATAAGATACAAGTCCTTTCTTGGAAAAAAGTAAATCTATTAGGTGAAAATTTAAAATTTCAATGCAGTAGTGTTAAATTTTCAAGAAAAAAAATAAAAACCAAGTGTATGTCTGACCAACCTAAGTACAATAAAAAAAATTGGAACTTTTAATATAAGTAGAGGGAACAAGTCTAGATGTGCCACATTTTTTTTATAATTTTTTTGCAAGTAAATAATTAGTTATGATTTTTTATTAGAACTTTTTAAATATATTAAAAATTGCTTGTATGACCACTATAACTTTGTCAAAAGTTTATGAAATTTTATTTATTTTTATCCCATAGTATGAGAAGCATAGAATGTGTTGCATCTTTCAGATTCAAAAAATATGAAATCATTTGAGAATTATAGATGCTTTTCAATCAGCCTATCAATTAGGACTTTAGTCATAATGCATGTAGAAAATCAATAATAATTATCTATTAAATTCAAAATAAGGCATATCTTATATTGGTGGAAAGCTAACAATTTTCTCAATAAACCCTTTTCGTTTCGTCAAATTTGGATAAAAAAAAGTCATCATCCATAAGAGAAAACTATGGATAACTAAGCGAAATTTCTAAACACATTTTTGTTGTTGACTTTTCAAGTATGACACCCCCAAGCCAAATCCCAAGGAAACCCTAAGGGAAATCTCGAGGATACAGATTTTGTTAGAAAAAATAGATATCCATTTACTGTTTGAAATGGATATCCGTTCAGATCAGAGATCCATCTAAAGAAAACATTTGTTTAGAATAGATATCCATTCTAAATGGATATATATTTGTAACAAATATTTGTTACATTTATTTATTTTTAAATATTTTATATTATTAATATATAATAAATATATTATATTAATAATACATAATATATATTATGTATTATATATATTATATACTATATACTATATATACTATATATATATATTATATTATATGCTACATTATAATATGTATAGAGTGAGAGAGAGAGTTGTCGAGATAGGGTGGGAGAGACTTGAGAGAGAGAGAGAGAGAGAGAGATTTATCTAGGTAGGGTCCTGAGGGAGAGACCTGAGAGAGATGGAGGGAGAGAGAAAGTTATCTAGGTAGGGTGGGAGGAAGAGATGTGAGAGAGAGAGAGGGATTTATTTGGGTAGGGTGGAAGGGAGATACCTGATATGTAGGGAGGGAGAATTATCTAGGTATGGTGGGACAAAGAGACCTATGAGAGAGAGAGGTGTTTAGGTAGGATGAGATGGATGAGATGAGATACCTAAGAGAGAGAGAGAGGGAGGGTTGGAGGGATAGAGGGATGGAGAGACCTAAGATAGAGGGAGTTATCTAAGTAGGGTGGGAGGGAGAAACTTGATAGATAGAGAGGGAGGGAGGGAGGGAGGGACAATTAGAGAGAGTGATAGATGGATGAACGAAGATACCTAAGAGAGAGGGAGGGGTGGGAAGGATAGAGGGAGGGAGTGACCTAAGAGAGAGAGGGGTGCGAGGAATAGAGGGAGGGAGACACCTGAGAGAGAGAAAGAGAGAGGAGAGAGAGGGAAAAAGAGAGAGGGAGGGAGGGAGAGTTATCTAGGTATGGTGGGAGGGAGAGACCTAAGAAAGAGAGAGATTTATCTAGGTAGGGTGGGAGGGATAGAGGTAGAGAGGACAAATGGAGAGTTATCTAGTGAAATGGAGAAAAATAGGTTAGGGCATGAAAATAGGGGAATGATGGACCTATTTTCCTTATTTCATTAGGAAATGAGTTCCATATAAAGAATTGACTTACAACCCTTAGGTGAGTCAACTCAAGGTGTGAATCTATAGATTTCCTTATGCTTGAGGGACGGGGGTCAAGTTCACTAGGAAATTTTGGGAGAAAGATTAAAAATAGAAAATCAACCCAATCATGCCAAATTAAGTTGAAACATAAAATATTAAACTCAAAATAAGTAGAACCAAAAATTAAATTGCAAATTTGAGAAGGGAAAAACTATTTTTACTAGTCACCAAAAGTGAGTTTTTGAAGGTTGAATGGGACTCATTCGCGCAGGGGAAAATGGGTCCACTATCAAGGTTTTTATGCAACTTTTGAGAGCCTCTAATACAAATCTAAATCTTTCAATTTGTCCAAGTGGTAGTGTCATAATGTCGAAAATAAATTATGTAGATGAGTTTTCATGAGATGACAACTTTTGCAACTTTGACAACTTCAAATTTGCTCTTCAAGAGATCTTCAAGGTTTCTTCCACCTAGATCTGCAAACAGAACATGAGAGGGAAAAATTGTTTTTTTTTGGTGAATGGGGGTTTTCCTTGGTCAAACCTAATTTTGGTAATCAAACTTTGAAATGAATTAAAGCATAAAAGAGATAATAAAGAATGTACAAAGCTATGTTACCACTCAACAAACCCTTGGATAATTCCTTGAATGAAAGTCTACAACTTGCATGAAATTGCTTCAATGGATGTGTATATTTACACTTGAATAATGCTTGAAATAGTGCTTTGAATGCTTGATTTTATCATGAAACCTACATCACAATGTTAGCTCCAAAAAATGTATGATGCAAGAAGAATTTGATATGACAATTGGATCTTGAATGCCGCAATAAAACTCTGATTAATCTGCCTTTGAATGCTCTTGAAGTTCTCCAAAATTCTCTTGAATTTCTCTTGTGAAGTCACATAAAAATTATTAGATTGCTTAGATGAATGATGAGGGAGCAAACCCGAGACAGAAATACACTCACAAGGCAGAGAATAATATTTTATTCATAAATATTGAACTTCTTACATGCAGAGGATCTCAAATCCCCAAGCTCTGTATTACATGCAAATTACTAACTTACAGAAAATTACCCAGATCCCCTTTCACAGCATGCGAACTTCTTTCCCCAAAAAGTTACCCAAAAATCAGAAACAAGCCCCTAAATAGGCCCATTTCGGTTTGGAACCAAAAACAACCTTCGAGATAAGATTTTTGACGGTTTGGCGCCAAAATTACAATTTGAAATTCAAGTTAAATTCACAGTTGAAAATTAGCACAATTCTAAAATATGCACCAACTTCCGGCAGCCATAACTTTTAATCCACCGTCGGATCTTCAATGATAATACCTTTTCGGAAAGCTCTCGAAAAGACGATTTTCTGCAAAGTAGGCCTTTGGTGGACTACTTTGGCGTTTCCGCAAATTTTCAGGCCCATCCGGGATCGTTTGGTGCCTCAAACTGAGCTCGGAAGGTTTTTTCAGGGCAAAAAGCAGAAATTGGAACTTGAATAACTTTCAAGTTGTGAATGATCTTGACCTGATTCTTTCACTAGACTGTGTACTTTTCTATCCTGAACCTTCCCATAAATTTCTGTCTTCCCACGACTTCAAATGCAAACCTGCTAAAAATAGCAGTTGAGCAGAAAAAGCAGAAAAGTAGTTCTGAAAGTTGGAAACTCTTATTCAACGAAAAGGGTATCGAGGAAATACAAAAAACATCACAAAAAGAAAACGCCGGGAACAAAAATGGAAATCATCTTTTGGGTGATGCAAATTGCCCTCACCCTTTGGATGCTCTGCATGGAGACACGAGGTAATTTGAGAGCCCGTCACATCTCGAGATGGTTGAAAAGCCAAAGCGTTAACCTCTCGCCTTAGACAACCAAGAAGAATCTTCCACGGGCCTTCCTTTCCATTTTACTAGATACTCTTCATACTGCCTGTTTCTGGTACTCCCTCCCACACGGCTATCTAGGATTTCTTCAATCTCCTCCTTCTCTGAAGTAGGTGCTGGAATGCCAAACTGTTCCATTGTTGGTGTTTCCTCTGCCCCACCTTCATGATACTCTGTCAAATCTGAAATATTGAACACAAGGGGAATGTTGAATCCATCGGCAACTCTACCTCATATGCATTCTGATTAATGCCTCTTCACAATTTACCACGGGGACGAACTTCTTCATCTTCGGTTTGTTATAGGTTCCCCACTGAAACCTTTCTTTCCTCAAGTGGACCATCACTTCATCAATTTGGAAACTCCTTATACCTCCTTTCTGATCTGCCTTAGCCTTATATCTGCATATTCATCTTGTTGATATGTTCTCGACAT
>VDFB02321539.1:44728-88209 GCA_007258455.2 Sequoia sempervirens
AGAGAGAGGAGAGAGAGGGTCAGAGGGAAAGAGGGGGAGAGAGAAAAGGAATGAGAGAGTTATCTAGGTATGTTGGGATGGATAGAGGGAGGGAGAGACTTAAGAGAGAGAGTTATCTAGGTAGGGTGAGAGGGATAGAGGTAGGGAGAGGGATGAAGGTATGGAGGAATGGAGGGAGAGTTATCTAGGTAGGGTGGGATGGATATAGGGAGAGAGAGGGGGTGAGAGAGTTATCTAGGTAGGGTAGGAGAGATAGGGAGAGGGATAGACCTGAGAGAGATAGAGAAGATGAGAGGGATCAAGGGAGGGAGAGCCCTGAGAGAAAGAAGGGGGAGGGATAGAGGGATGGAGAGACCTTAGAGAGAAGTGGGGATGGAGGGAGGGGGGAGATAGATAGAGAGAAAGGGTGGGAGGGAGAAAGGGGGGAGAGACTAGAGGGAAAGAGAGGGGGTGAGAGGGATAGATGGAGGGAGAAACTTGAAATAGACCCTACCTAGATAACTATCTCACTCCCTCCCTCTCTCTCTTGGGTCTCTCCCTCCATCTATCCCTCCCACCCTATCTAAATATATCTCTCTCACTCCCTCCCTCTCTCTCTATGGT
Source organism: Sequoia sempervirens (assembly GCA_007258455.2). Classification (NCBI taxonomy): domain Eukaryota; kingdom Viridiplantae; phylum Streptophyta; class Pinopsida; order Cupressales; family Cupressaceae; genus Sequoia; species Sequoia sempervirens. Next base: position 45,332 of record VDFB02321539.1, read on the forward strand.
CTCTCCCTCCCATAATACCTAAATAACTCTCTTTCTCCCTCTCTCTCTCTCACTCTATTATTATAATAATATAGTATATATACTATATTTATAATATATATAGTATATAATATTTAATATATAGTATATATAATATACTATATATAATATAGTATATATTATATAATATATAATATAGAGTATATATTATAAAATATAAAATATAAAATATATATCATAAATCAAGTGAGTAGACTACAAGGGTCTCAGACTACAACTCAGAAAACTCTCTATTTGAGGTTGACAACACAGGAATTAGACTTCAATACATTGCACTAGAGTCTTAGGGTCATGTAGGTTTCTTGTATGGGAAATTAGTTGAATAACTACCAAAGACACTCAAGGTCTACTTACAACCTGAATAATAGAGTTTTACAGTTTGACAGTTTAATAGGAAAATGTAGGAATAAATAAGACAAGAAGAATACTAAAAAGAATTATTCTAATTTCAAAAATGGCAAGGAAAGATTAGGAAAAGATACCACTCATGCACAATTTATTTCTCCAACTAGCTTCAAGTGGACAAACCTGTGCCTACAAACATAAATATAGGAAAAGTGTTGGCTATGTTTTGAGGTCTACCTTAGTCAAAACCCCATTTTGGTGTTCCCACCTCCACGGATAGCTAGATATGCAATGATATAGAGAAAATGTTAAAGTAAAGAATACAAATGACACAATAATTTAGAGAACAATGACAACCTGAATGTTACTCTACAAGACAATAGATGCAAAATAAAAAGGCACAATGTTACCTTCCTTGCTATAAGAACTCAAGGCCGATAGAGGAAATAAGATAAAAACACCACCATGTCGAGGAGATAGAACCTCGTAAACCTGCAACAACAATGGTTTTGAAGCAAGAAGAAACCCAAGTAGAAGGCTGGTAGAAGCAAGATAAAACAAGAATGATCAAGAAGTGTGGGAGATTGAGCTTGATAATAAAAGAATTAGCATGAGAGTGAGTTAGAGATCAATGTAGAAACATGAAATAATGAGTTTGAATGAGAAAAATGGATGCAAGGAGTCATTTTTTGTCAGTCAAGACTTGAAAGAGGATGTTACCTTCATGGACAACCAGGAAATGTAACACTTCTGCAGATTTCAGAGGCAATAATCTGTTAGGAAAATAGTGCGGCATGTGGATGTCTATGTAGTGTGTGTGTGTGTCCCTAAAAAATATTCCTCCACTGATGCAAAAAGATAAGGGTACATGGAAAGATTAGGAAGATGGTGGCAGTTTTATGCATCTTCATACTTGTAATTCTAAATTAAGGGTAAATAAATGGGAAATTTTCCTAGCGTGCAAATTTGCACCATTACATTTTTCCCCCACTTTAGTGAGCATACATGTCAATGCATATGTGAGACAAAGTAGAAAGAGGTTGAAAAGAAAATATTAGTAATGTCAAGGAAGTTGAACTTTGATCTGACATACTTAGACATGAAAGAGGGGAGCTCCATAGGTTCCCAATCCTGCAAAGCTAGTTGTGATCTCACCACAAGCATGTTAGGCTATAAAAGAAACATGTTAGGTGAAAAAGATAATCATAAGAAAAAAGAAGACACAAGCTGGCATGATAAGACACAACCTAATCAGAATGAAACAAGACACACACTAATTAGATAAATAAGCATGTGTCTACTACAAGCTACGTTGCAGGATAACCACAAGAAAAGATAGGTCTAGTTAGGTTTCCCATGTTAGGAAATATTGTATTAAAACCGCAATCTTATTTATTTCCTATATAACCCGTGAGAGATAAACATGCATACAAGTAACCACAATACATAGATCAAATAGACAAGCCATAAGATAACACAATATATACCCTAGGAAAACCCTCAAGAGGGAAAAACCTAGCCTCCAAAAGCATCCATACTCCATCATATGTATTATTCAACAATAAACCAACATAAGAGTTACAATGAATACCTTTGAATCATCAAGAACTCCAATGCATTCCCATGTGTCCAAGAATGAATCCACACATCCCATTCCATGCTTCACAAATGCACTCCTCAGAAAGACTCAATAATGGTAGCCAAACCACTTAGCCAACCTAAACCACTACACATGTGTTTGCTTTTATAGACACAAGATCACACAAAATATAACTACTGGTAAGGTAAAACCATGTACCACAAAACCATGTGAATACAAAACCACTAACCCCTTATTTAATATTGGGTACTAAGACATCACTTTATTTAATATTTTCCCCAATATTAAATTATTATCACATGTCTCCCACACATTAAATAATAATACAATGTTACAATACAACGTCAAGTGGTCCCCAAATAATTACCTAGTGTGATTATCCACACCACCAAGGTGCATCACAACTAAATAATTATTTAATTAAAATATTATGATAAATCTATTTATGCAATGGTGTACAATTCCATATCCCAACATTCTCCCACTTGTTATATACATTGCATAAGGGATAAATACATGAAATACATCACCATAACCATACATGAAATCACATGAATCTCCAACACGCTCTCATGCTCCACCAAGATACCTATAATAAGAAAAAGGTGACCACCATCTCAAGCAACAACTCCTCTCATCCTCCAATGTGCCACCAATGGAAGAAAAGGAACATGCCAAGGTGAAGATGCACCAACCCAAGAACACAAGCATCAAATAAAAGTGATAACAAAGGCTCCAACCAAGCTACTGTCAATTGAAAAACCCACATTATTAGAAATGGCATCCACAACACATGCTAATACATCTAACCATCCATACCTCCAAGGTATCAATACATCAGTAAACTCATGCCAAGAACATATGCAACTTGTAAACTACAATCACAAGCTCCCTGTATCAAACCTGTCAATGAAGAACATACATATAATCTAAGAACTCCCACTGCATAGGTAATATCAAAGCATTTCAAGTCTACCAATCAACACTATATATCAAGGTGCGATAAGTAAATCAAAGCATGAAGTACCAAGAACAATAAGAATGATCCACACATGCAACCCAAATAGTTACATAATCTCTCACAACATGTTGCCACCATCCTCCCCAAAAGCATACGAACATGAACATCCAAGGAAGGAACCATGAAGAGAGAAACCTATAAACCATAATGTCCTACCAAAACCTCAAAAGTGTAACGTTGTGTCAAGTATTATCTCCTTACAAACCCAAATGAAAAGCCTCAACAACATCCATAACACTCAATGTAATAATATGAATCAATGTAATAATGCCAACATGGATGTAAGCCTCTCTAATCAAGAAGATCAAACTAAAAGTAACCATCCCCAATACTAGAAATTAGCCGATAAACCATCTCCTAACAATCCTCATCAAAGAATGATATCATAAACTCAAATGCACAAGGAGATAACCATGGCATAACATCCCTCAAAATGAATCCTCTAGAACTAACTATCCATAGCTCAAGATCCATATCTATGAAAGATAAAGCATATAAACTCATTCTAACCAAATCTCAAATGAGTCTCCATAATCAATCACCATGAATCAACTCAATCCCATGAGAAATCAAAGCATGAAACATAACACATCTAAAAGATATAATGGAAAAATACCTCTAAAATAATAAATTGATGAGAATGCTCCTCGAATATAACCAAGCCATCATGACTCACTCCAAGAACAATCTTCTCTATTGGTCTAGCATGAACTCACATCCATAATTAGGTGAAAGCTCCTTGGTCTTCCTACTGAAACCTCCAAAGAGTAACTATCTCAAGCAAATGTCTCTAATTAGAAGAGAACTCCAACCATCACCTACATCTCTAAGTATCCACGAGCACCTATAACCAATCAATCCATGCCAAACTCCAAATGAAACATAGCACCATCATTAAGTAATCAAGCAAATGATCAATCCACTCAATACAAAGAGAACTGCCATGATCAATGTCAAAGCTCCAACCACAGAATCAAGAACCTATCATGACAACATGATCTAACGATCTCCTCCTAGGAGATCACATGCACCAATGCATACATCCTGGTATCAATAGAATACATATACCATTCTAAAACTCTAAACTAGTATCAAGAGTAAACCATGAAATAATATTAAACACACTCTAAACCAAGAATACATATCTCCAATCACATGAAGATAACCATACCAATGATGCATCCACGTCACTACCAACAACTCCCACTGAACTGTGATACGAGCTACACATGGAATCATGACTACCATGCTCTCCATGAAGATCATCTATGCCTACACACACTCAACTACAATGTCAGTAACATACAAGTAAACCAAGATCTCCAAGAGAAGAAGATATATACAATTTCCATCTAAACATCACAAACCAATCCAACACCACCAAATCATCACTACCAAAATCTCCCACTAAAAGTGTATAACCAATGAATGTAACAAGCTATCATGACATTGTGATCAAGCCACATGCCACATGCCCCATGAACTGACTAATCAAGTACCCAAATCATCCATCCTCTCAATCTCGAAACAAAACGCCAATGCACAAATGACCATAGACAAGGCCAACTAATCAAATCTACAACAACAATTAATCAAACCTGGTGGATATAGACAGTCCACATTCGATCCATCCCAATTCAACCCAATAGCCTATACACACCTACAAGTTGCATAACTCATAGATCCAAACCACTAAAACATGCAAACTCATCATCACATTAGTAACTTGTAAACTGAGATATCAAAGAAGATAATCATGTAGACATCAAGACTCAAACAACAAATCAACCATATCTTATTTTCCAACCATGTCCAAAAATTAGTAATCATAGTCAAGGAATCAAATAAGCATCAAGAAGATAAGTACAATCTCCTAACATCAAACCATATCACCACTAAACACCACATACATGATCATGTCATGTCAATGTATCAAACGTACCTGCATATCAATGACACCATAACCATAGCCATCATTGTACCTACACTCAACTATCACCCATACAAGACTCCAAGTCTCAAACCATTTCCAACCATGTCCTCAAAACTGAAGACAACCTATGTAACTATCACCTTCAAAGTCCCAACTTTGAAAAACACCTATAAACCCATACCTAGAAGAACCAATCTGATAATTAGCTGTAACATCATAAATAACATATAAAAACATTTACTCCTCAAGGTTTCACCTCTTGACTCATTCAGATGCTCACACAATCACACCTCAAATCTCAAGCTCCTATAAGTGATCAAACAAGTATCAAACTCATATAACACCATAAAATTATAAACAATCTAAACCACTATGTAGTATAGTGAAAATACTCTCCAACACCTCTTCAAAATTGAAAATCTAATTTTGTATGCAAAAGTTATGACCAAAATCGTGCAAAAAAGAACATCTGAATTCCAAGCTCTAAAAACATGTCAAAATGGGAAAGTAAGGGAACCAAACTTGTACCACTATGTAATGCTTGGAACCAGCTTTCCAACGACTACAAGAAGTCTAAAATTTGACATCGTGGGAAAAAGTTATGCAAGTTTGAAAAATGGCTAGAAAAAGTACTATTACACCCCCTAGTGGCACTCTTATGGTGGCCTAGTGGCTCCACCAGTAGCAGTGGCACTCAGGCAGTGCTCGGGTGGAGCTAGGGTGACGGACTTGAAACTCCATTCAAATTTAATTTAATTTTTCATTTTAAAAACAAAAATATTCCCACCCTTTATTCCTTCGGACCTGACGACTTCTACAATATAGTTTAGTTGGATTTGAAATCTAGCTTTGATTAAAAACTCAACATTTTTTAAATAATTAAAAAATTTCATTACTTAATTTTTCGATAGATTGTGTTTATTGCCGAGCCGAGAGGGTGGTCCCCCAGTCAATTGGGGGTCGGCCACGGCCAACGATAGCACAGACTTGCTAGCAACTGGGGCCAAGGCTGAAGCTATCAGGCTGTACACCTAGCAGGGGATCATCCCTGTTTATGCCATAGCTACGAACCTTAAAAACTTTTAATTTAATTTTTTTAACTTTTTTTTTCTTTAAAATATTTCTAACTTCGTTTTTGTATTTTGATTTTGCATGTCATTTAATAAATTTTAAAGGGCCAAACATAATAATTTTTTTCTATGGAATTTTTAAAAATGCCCCTAATTTACTTTTTATTATTATTTGCACATGGGCAAATTGGGTGGCCGAAAAGCTCATATGACTAAATTTTTTTTGCCTTTTTTTCAACTTTTCCAAAATAGGTCAAATTTTATGTTAATCTTCATCTCTTGGCCAACCATGAGGTCCATTTTGTCTCAAGAGGTCATTTATAAAATTTCCCTACAAAACCCTCATATAAATGCACAACCAAAAAACCCTTTTTTACCTAAATTTGGAAAACTTTAGATCTACAATAAACTCAATAAATCTTGACAACCCAAAATCCAAAATCAGTAAACAAACACCTAAAACATTTTTTTCATATCTTGTAATGCCTCAAACCCTACATGCATGTCCATGGCTTCAACTTTGCAAAAAAATCTCAAACTAGGGTTATAGTAAAAATTGTTCAACCATGAAAGCTCTAATACCGCTTGTTAGGAAATATTGCATTCAACCCACAACCTTATTCATTTCTTACATAACCCATGAGAGATAAACATGCATATAAGTAACTACAATGCATAGATCAAATACACAATTCAAAAGATAACACAAGATATACCTTGGGAAAACCTTCAAGAGGGAAAAACCCAACCTCCAAAAGCATCCATACTCCATATTATTCAGCAATAAACCAACACAAGAATTACAATGAATATCTTTGAAGCATCAAGCCCTCCAATGCATTCCCATGTGTCCAAGCATTAATCCAAACATCCCATTCCATGCTTCACAAATGCACTCCTCAAAAAGACTCAATAATGATAGCCAAACCACTCAGCCAACTTAAACCACTACATGTATTTGATTTTATAAGCACAAGCTAACACAAAATACAACTAGTGGTAAGGTATAACCATGTACCACAAAACCATGTGAATACAAAACCACTAATCCCTTATTTAATATTGGGTACTAAGACATCACTTTATTTAATATTCCCCAATATTAAATTATTATCACATATCTCCCACACATTAAATAATAATACAATGTTACAATACAACATCAAGTGGTCCCCAAATAATTACCTAGTGTGGTTATCCACACCACCAAGGTGCATCACAACTAAATAATTATAATATTATAATATTATGATAAATCAATTTATGTAGTGGTGTACAACACCATATCCCAACATCCCCCAAGGTAGATGCCAAGTTATAAGATTTCTGACAAGGCATGCAACATCAAATATCAAATAAAAGACACACATTGCAAGACACCAAAGAAATATTTTGAGAAGAAATATTTCAAAGGGGGCTCCTTAGCAATGAACCTTTATGACACCAAGGGACCCACTCAAAGGAACACTCCAATTTTTCCACAAGTTATTTTATCATTCATAGATCCTTTTGAAATATATTTTGTTAAGGAATCCGTTGGAAAGAATGGTCCTTTTCAAAGGAAAAATTTTCAAAGGAAAAATTTTCAGACTCTTTCATTTTAGAAAAAGTGCTCATTTTTCAAAGGAAAGTTTTTAGACTCTTTCACATACAAAATCCTTTTCGAAAGAAAATTTCATCTAGGAGCCCTGAGAGAATACAACATTTTAGAAAATGAGATTTCAATAATGGATTCTTTCATCAGGAATTCATTGTAAAGAAAATTTAACACCAATGAATCCTTTTGAAGGAATTCACCTTATTGAAAATTAGAACATAGTAGCCCCCCCTTAGGATAGTGTGTGCTATGCAAAGGAGTACATGACATCCTAAGGAGATAAAGGAGAGGAAGAAATGTTGTGGCACACATCACATGATGAGATGTATTCATGGCATGTTGTCACATATGCGAGAGACAACACATAAGAACCACAACAACAAGAAGTAAATAGAGATGAAGAAATCAAGAGACTAGGAGATTTGAGAATTTAGGGTCAAATATTTCCATAGATACAAATAGATATAATATAGTGTATGAACGAACTATCATCAATCCCCAAAGTTCTCAAAACATGAAGAAGAGCACATGAAAAAAAATTAAAAAAACTGGGTCAACAAGGAAGAGGGCCTAAATGCCCCCAACGCTTTGCATCATCCCCAATATCAAAAACAAATTTCATTACACATAGAAGAATGATGGTACAAACAAAAGAAGTGTATGAAAAAAAATTTGTGCTTGTATCCAAGCACCTACAAGGGTATATAGGGTCCTCCAGGAATGGTCACAAACACAAAAAGAAAAGAACGAGAAAACACAAACACACAAACACATCTAACCTATAAATAAAGAAGAGATACCACCCTAGTCCTCATCGACTAGAAGGTTGTCTTGCTCCCAATATTAATCATTGTAATGGGGGGGAGAATGGACCTACATGCATAGGATAGTGAGGGTGATAACCTTTGACTTGCTTGCAACAAGGGCCAAGGAAAAAGGCCCCTCAAGGTCTTCTTCATTGAGCTCTTGTGAAGCAAGAGTCGTCAATCTTGAAAATATTGAATACAAATTTGGGATATCATCCACCAAATTAAACATGGACTTTTATTAGAGTGTCATGTGTCAACCAGGTGGGAGAAGAATAAGACACCTGAGATTCATTACCACCCTCATTGAGAGGGGCAGTGACAAACTCCATGGATGCAGGGGCTACCTCTGTCACAAGGACATCATAGGCCAAAACATAACTATATTTTGAAGAAGGAAAACCCTTCTTTTGTACTCGTTCACAATGAGGTCATCCTCTAGCTTGTGCTTCAGTGAAGGATGTGAAATTGCCATAGAAGAAGAAGCAGAGGAGGAATAAGAATAATCCATAGTAGAGACCATTATATTTGGATTTTTTATGGGCTAAGAGAAAGGATGGATATTGAGGAGGGACATTAAGAGAGGGGGCTCCATGTAGGTAGCGATGGAAACAATCACTCTTTTAGGGTGAGCATCATTAGGACTTGTTGGAGGATCCAAAAGTAGAACAAAGGCAATGGGAACTGATGCAAACACAACAAGAGAAAGAAAAATAGTAGCAAAAGATGCAGAGACAAATACCATTGGCTCCCCCTCCATCTTTGGCAAGGTGATGTGTTCCATGGCCAAATCCTTTCACCTATGATTCATCTCACACACAAGCTGGTTATATTGGCTATGAGCATTAGAAGGAACAACCTAAGAAGATACTGAAGAATACTTCTCAATTGCAGGAGTATCCTTCATAACTATTTTGGATGGAAGGATGGTCTCCTCAATAGGATCAGGAGGAGGAAGCATAGTAGAATAAACAACCACAAGAGAAGTATAAACAGGCACCTCGGTGATGGGCCTCTTCCCATTCTCTACCTTAGGGGTAGGTGGGAGAATAATAGGAGGCCGCAGAGGTTGAGAAGCTAGAACAACCCCATGGGAAGACTTCCCCCTACCATAGACAGTGGGTTGTGGTACCATGGGTAGCACAAGAAGCTCAAAACCCTGATGCTTCACTTTTTTCCATGCAGGAACCATTACACTTCTCACGTGAGGAATAGGAGTGGAATTCAAAGATGCCACAACAAGATGAGAAGAAGAAGTAGATGAAACTGTAGAAACATAAGGAGAGGATCTAGAGCACGAGGAATCTTTTGCTTTCCATTTGGTGGGGTAGAAGAGGCATCTTGTTGTTGTGCTACCATAGAGGCTTTTACAAAAATAGCATAAGGAGACACTGGATAACTAGCCTTCGACATTAATCCTCTAGTATTATATTTAATATAAGCCTTATATAATAAATCTCCCCTAGGAGGGAGAGGTCCAACCATGGCAAGCCAAAAGTGATCCAAAGACAAGGCCCCAAGCAACACTAGCGGTTTATAGCCAATGTCATGCACCACATGCAAAGTGCCTTCATGAGGGAACTTTAAAAATTTATGAAATATAGAGGCAACATTGTTCATAGAGGCTAGCTACGGAAGGCTAGAAGTGATCCAATGAGAAGGCCCCACATGACACTAGTGGTTTATAGTCAGTGTCATGCACCACGTGTATAGTGCCTTCATGAGGGAACTTTAAACATTTATGAACTACAAAGATGACGTCGTTCATAGAGACTATCCATGAAATTCCCAGCCTAACTCTTTACTAATCATAGGAATTCTCATTATCAATCATCTTTGAAATAATAATTGGATCTATTCATCCTTATTTTTACATATGAATAGAAGTATCAATTTTACCAAATATCTTTGTCTAAATGTGTTACAATTATTTTCATCTTTTCTAAAAAGTTCCACTAATGCATATTATATTTAATTTAAGTGGTCTAGATCATTTAGATATGGTGTGAATTATCATCTAATTATTTTCCTAGGCTCAAATTGGATCAAGGTTAGTTTAAATAGGTAGTCACCAAAAATCAATAAAATAAATATAATAATGAGCAAACTTCATAGTCAATTGAGACATGAATCAACTAAGTTAAGACTTCTTGTGGTTATCTAGATTTTGTTGAATTACTAATGAATTGGTGTATCTAATCAAATATCCATGGTGATGTAACTCGAAAAAAATCCTCTATCGTATTGCTCTATTCTTGTATAGGGACTTGAAGCAGGCCCCAACCACAACTCAACAACTAAATGGGTTAGTAATGTCATATAATCAATATTCATAAATAGTAATTTAAATCATTTGATGAGTAAATATACATTGTAAGATTTGGCTATGGCGATAGCCACTCAAGATCTAAAGGCCTATGGAAAGTACAAAATACTCAAAATATCAATATGACAAGAATAAACTATATTCCTATCAATGAATGCAAAAAGAATCAATGTACAATGTGAGAGAGACCCTTGGTTATATAGCCAAGGTGAGGCATAAGATGTCATAAGATTATGACAAGTGTCTTAATCTTATGATATGAGACAACTTATCATAACTACCTAGGAAAAGATAAAATCTAGACATGACAACTAAGTCTTCTAGAAGCAATCTTAGGACCTATGTAAAATTAACATGTCAATATGTCCCCTAAGTCCCTAGTAAGTGAAGTAACTAGGTACAAGACATTTATTCACACCAACACCCCCCTTAAGTGCAACTTAGGGAGAAGATTATTATGCAAATGACAAAGATGAGTCCCAGCTAAGAGGCCATGCTCGTTACCCATATACAAATGCAATGTAATCCCTCACAAACAAGGAAAAGGGGAGAACCTAGTGGGAAAAAATTCTCCCCAAAAGAGAGAAAAAATAAGATACTACTCTCAAAAAGATGAGATGGACAAAACCTCAGTGAGGAAAAAGTCCCCCCAAAAGAGAGAATGAATAAGATCAAGTGACCCCCTTGAAGAAAAATCTCACACCCCCAAGAGAGCTCACAAATGGTGATACTTACTCTCAGTGAAGGGTTTGGTGAAGATATCTACAACCTGCTCTATTGTAGGAAAATACTGCAAATCAATGACCTGCTCTTGTATCAACTCCATGATGTAGTGCATATGGATCTCAATGTGTTTGGTTCACTGATGTTGAACCAGGTTCTTTGAGATTTGGATGGCACTCTGATTGTCACAACGGAGGATTGTGGTTCGTAGAATGGTGAAGCCAAACTCAGTCAAAATATTCTAAATCCAAATAACCTTAGTACGACATTAATAGCTCCTTGATACTTAGCCTCAATTGAAGAGAGAGCAATAGCATGCTACTTCTTACTGTGCTAATAAACAGCATTGGAACCAAGATGAAAGTTGTAGCTAGAAGTGGACTTATGATCATCAAGATCACCAGCCCAATTAGAATTTGTATATCCAACCAAGTTGAGTTCTATACTTGTTTCATAGTGTATCCCATAATGTGGGGTACCTTGTATGTAATGCAAGATGCATTTGGCAACTTTCTAATGAAGCTCATGTGGTTCCTGCATGAAGCATGAAACCATTCCAACTACAAAAGAAATATTAGGGTGTGTGAGTTAAGTAGGTGAGGCTCCCAACAAGATGATGATACAAAGTGGAACCAACTAGTGGAGTAGAACACTTGGCCTCAAGTTTGACTCCTAACAAAAAGAGAGTAGGTACACAGCCTTACAATCAGACATGTGGAACCAAGATAGAAGGTCAAAAGCATACTTGGGCTAAGCAAGAGTGATCCCAAAAGAGGATTGTGTGATCTCAATCCCAAGAAAGTAGTGCAAGGGGCCCAAGTCAGTCATAGAAAATATGTCATGTAGAGAAGATTTGACTCTACCAATGATGGATGATGAACTCCCTATAATGATCAATTCATCAACATAGAGAAAAAGAAGCAAATGAGAGTCATAATGTCACAATATATAGACATTTGGATTAGATTGACACCTAGATAATCCTATCGAGAGAAGAAAGGAGTCCATCTTGGCATACCAAGCTCGAGGGGCCTGCTTAAGGCCATAGAGAGACTTTCACAATCTGCAAACCAAAGAAGAATCTTGAAAAAATCCATGTGCTTGCTCCATGTAAATCTCCTCTACAAGGTCTTTGTGAAGAAATGCACTCTTCACATACACCTAATGGACAACCCATCCATGACTGCGACAATGGAAAGAGTCAATGAATGGAGTTCATCTTACCAATAGGGGCAAAGGTTTTTGTGTAATCAATACCAAGAACTTGTGAGAAACATTTAGCCACAAGTTGTGCTTTGAACTTGTCCACCATTCCATCTACTGCATATTTGGCTTGATAGATCCACTTACATCAAATCATTTTTCTCCCCTTAGGAAGAAGAACTAAGTCGCATGTGTGGTTCCTCATCAAGGAATTATACTCTTCATCCATTGATGAATCCCACCTAGTAATGTCTGATGCCTCCTTAAAGGATTATGGATCTAAAGTAATAGCAATGGAGACATGTGGAAGATGTTGATGTTGTGACCGATTCCTTTGAGTTCCTGAAGTATCCCCAACAAGATCACTTATTGACTCGAAAGTCTATCAAGCCCAACAAGATCGTGAAGATTATGGGGATGAAGAATGAGAATCCTTAACCTCAGAATGTGTACCCTACAAAGGTGTTACCTTGTGAGTGAGAGGTAAGGTAGAATCATCTGAGTCACTATCATCTGAGTCCACTATAGAGGAAGGATGAAGAGGATTAGAGGTCAAGCTAGGAGAGCTTTCCTCAAAGTGAACACTCCTCTCACTTTGAAGAGCTCATGTGTCTTTGGATCCAAGAGTCGATACCCTTTGACACCATCTAGATATCCAACAATGATGCAAGGCCTACTTTGAGGTTCCAAAGCCTTGAGCTTCTCTTTGTTGAGATATGGTGTTGTACACCATTACATAAATTGATTTATCATAATATTGTAATTAAATAATTATTTAGTTGTGATGTACCTTGGTGGTGTGGATAATCACACTAAGTAATTATTTGGGGGTCCACTTGATGTTATTAAAACATTGTATTATTATTTAATGTGTGGGAGACATGTGATAGTAATTTAATATTGTGGAAATATTTAATAATGTGATGTCTTAGTACCTAGTATTAAATAAGGGGTTAGTGGTTTTGTATTCACATGGTTTTGTGGTATGTGGTTTTACCTTACCACTAGTTGTATTTTGTGTGAGCTTGTGTCTATAAAATCAAACACATGTGTAGTGGTTTAGGTTGGTTTAGTGGGTTGGCTATCATTATTGAGTCTTCTTGAGGAGTAAATTTGTGAAGCATAACATGGGATGTGCGGATTCATGCTTGGACACATGGGAATGCATTGGAGGGCTTGATACTTTAGAGGTATTCATTGTAACTCTTGTATTTCTTTACTCTTGAATAATATGATGGAGTATGGATGCTTTTGGAGGTCAGTTTTTTCCCTCTTGAGGGTTTTCCTAGGGTATATTTTGTGTTATCTTGTGGCTTGTCTATTTGATCTATGCATTTTGGCAATGCATGTTTATCTCTCATGGGTTATGTAGGAAATGGATTAAGATTCATGGACCTTAAATGCAATATTTCCTAACAAGTGGTATCAAAGCTTTCATAATTGAAGATTTTTTGTTATAACCCTAGTTTGAGAGTTTTTGAAAAGTTGAAGCCATGGACATGCATGTAGGGTTTGAGGAATTACAATATATGGAACACATGTTGCAAGTGTTTGTATGCAGATTTGAGCTTTTGGGTTGTCAAGATTTGTTGGGTTTATTGTAGATTTGAAGTTTTCCAAATTTGGGTGAAAAAGGGTTTCTTGGTTTGAGCTTGCATATGAGGGTTTTGTAGGGGAAATTTCATAGATGACCTCTTGAGACAAAATGGACCTCATGGTTGGATTTAGGTTAGCTGAGAGATAAATTTTGACATAAAATTTGACCTATTTTGGAAAAGTTGAAAAAATGCATTATTTTTTTAATTGCAGCCCAATTTGACCATGTGCGTAAAATATTATTAAAAAATAAAACCCCCATTATTAAAAATTCCGTAGAAAATTTTTGTGGTGTTAGGCATTTTTTTTGAAATATTTATACCTGCAAAAACAAACGAAATAAAAATTAGAAATTGTTTTGAATTTTTTTAAAATAAAAATAAAATTATTATAAAAAAGGGGGGTGGGGGGTCTGCAGACCCCATGTTGGCACCGTACACTGGTAGCTTGCCTCTAGCGGGTACTGTCAATGGTAGTACTACTGCTAGTAGTCCCCATTGGGATGACAGGACTCAACCCGGGCCCTGGTCCATGGGCGACCAACCTCCACATGCTGGGGGGGTTAAAAAAATTCGTTCGCCAAAATTTTTAATTAAAAAAAAAAAGTATTTGATAAATTTCATCAAGTGAAATGCATAAAGCCAGATTTCAAAAGCAATAAAATCACATTTTATAATCCAGTCGAGTCCACCCACATGGGGACCGATAAATTTTTATTTGAAAAATTGAATCCAATTTAATTATTTTTGGAATCCATCGCTACCACCAGTAGTGCCACCGACAGATTGTCGGCCCACTGCTTGAGTGCCACCACAAAGCCACCAGGGGGGCAAATTGGACATTTTCTAGTAATTTTTTTTCAAACACATGTAACTTTCGCCCATGATGTCAAATTTTCAACTTCATGAAGTCATTGGAAATATGTTTTTGAGCACTACGTAGTGGTACACATTTGGTTTCTTGATTTGTCCATTTTTACATGTTTATGGAGCTTGGAAGTTAGATGTTATTTTTTACACAATTTTGATCATAACTTTTGCATACAGAATTGGATTTTCGATTTTGAATAGGCATTGGAGAGCATTTGCAGTGTACTACATAGTGGTTCATATTGTTTATCAGTTTGAGAAGCTCATTGAGCTTGGTAAGTTTGTTTAATCTCTTGTAGGTGCCTGAGTTTCGGGGTGTGTTTGTGTGAGCATCTGGATGAGTCAAGAGGAAAAACCTTGAGGGAGTACATGTTTTTATATGTTATTTATGATGCTACAATTGATTATCAGATTAGTGCTTCCTGGTATAGGTTTACAGGTGTTTTTCAAAGTTGAGAATTTGATGGTGACAAGTACACAGGTTGTCTTCAGTTTTGAGGACATGGTTGGACATTGTTTGAGACTTGGAGTCTTGTATGGGTGATAGTTGAGTGCAGGTACAATGATGGCTATGGTTATGGTGTCATTGGTATGTAGGTACATTTGATGCATTGGCACAACATGATCATGTATGTGGTGTTTGGTAGTGATATGGTTTAGTATTAGGAGATTGTACTTATCTTCTTGATGCTTATTTGGTTCCTTGACTATGATTACTCATTTGTGGACATGGTTTACAAATAAGATCTATGGTTGATTTGGTGATTGAGTCTTGATGTTTACAAGATTATCTTATTTGATATCTCGATTTGCAGTTACTAATGTGATGATGATTTTGCTTGTTTCAATGATTATCTATGAGTTATGCAAGTGTGTGGGTTGGCCACTCATTCATTTGCAGTGGGATGAATCATATGTGAACTTTCTATATCCACCAGGTTTGATTCATTTTTGTTGCATATTTCATTAGTTGTCCTTGTCTATGGTCATTTGTGCATTGGTATGTTGTTTCGAGATTGAGAGGATGGATGATTTGAGTACTTGATTAGTCAGTTCATGGGACTTGTAGCATATGGGTTGATCTCAATTTCATGATACCTTGTTACATTCATTGGTTATACAATTTCAGTGGGAGATTTTGACTGTGATGATTTGGCGGTGTAGGACTGGTTTGTGATGTTTTGATGGCAGTTGTATGTATCTTCTTGGCTTGAAGATCTTGGTTTACTTATATGTTACTGACATTACAATTGAGTGTATGTAGACCTGGATGATCTTCATGGAGGATATGGTAATCATGATTCCATGTGTAGCTCATATCATGGTTCAATGGGATTTGTTGGCAGTGACGTGGATGCATCATTGGGTATGATTATCTTCATGTGATTGGAGATATGTTTTCTTGGTTTAGAGTGTTTGCTATTATGTCATGGTTTACTCTTGATATGTTTTTAGAGTTTGGCATGGTACTTTTTCTCTTGATACTAGGATGTTTGCATTGGTGCATGTGATCTCCTAGGAGGAGATGGTTAGATCATGTTGTCGTGATAGGTTCATGACTCTATGGTTGGAGCTTTGACATTGATTGTGTGTGATTCTCTTTGTTTTGAGTACATTGATCATTTGTTTGATTACTTCATGATGGTGCTATGTTTCATTTGGATTTTGGCATGGATTGATTGGTTACATGTAGTCATGGATACTTGGAGACTAAGGTGATGGTTGGAGTTCTCTTGTTCTTAGAGACATTTGCTTGAGATGGTTACTCTTTAGAGGTTTTAGTAGAAAAGACCGAGGAGCTTTCACCTGGATATGGATATGAGTTCATTATGGACCAATAGAGGAGATTGTTCTTGGAGTGAGTCATGATGGCTTGGTTATCCTGAAGGAGCATTCTTATTCCCCACTCTTGGTCTACTCAATAGTTCTTTATTTGAGAGGTATTTTCCCATTATATCTTTTAAATGTGTTATGTTTGTGCTTTGATTTCTCACGGGATTGAGTTGATTTATGGTGTTTGATTATGGATACTCATTTTAGGATTGTTTAGCATGAGTTTATATGCTTTATCTTTCATAGATATGGATCTTGAGCTATGGATAGTTAATTCTGGAGGATTTATTTTGAGGGATGTTATGGCATGGTTATCTCATTGTGCATTTGAGTTTATGATATCATTCTTTGATGAGGATTATTAGGAGATGGTTTATGGGCTGATTTCCAGTATTGGGGATGGTTACTGTGAGTTTGATCTTCTTGATTAGAGAGGCTTACATCCATGTTGGCATTATTACATTGATTCATATGTTGTACTTGGTCTATGAGATTGAGTGTTATGGATGTTTTTGAGGCTTTTCATTTGGGGTTGCTTAGGAGATCGTACTTGAAACAATAATACACTTTTGAGGTGTTAGTAGGAGGACATTATGGTTTACAGGTTTTCTCTCTTCATGGTTCCTTCCTGGATGTTCATGGTTTGGGGAGGATGGTGGCAATATTTTGTGAGAGATTATGCAGCTCTTTAGGTTGTATGTGTGGATCATTGATATTGTTCTTGGTACTTCATGCTTTCATTTACTTATCATACCTTGATGTATAGTGTTTAGGTAGACTTGATATGCTTTGACATTACCTATGCAATGGGAGTTCTTGATATGTATGCTCTTCATTGATAGGTTTTATATAGGGAGCTTGTGGTTGCAGTTTACAGGTTGCATATGTTCTTTGCATGGGTTTACTAATGTTTTTATACCTTGGAGGTATGGATGGTTGGATGTATTAGCATGTGTTTTTGATTCTATTTCCAATCATGTTAGTTTTTTAGTTGACAGTAGCTTGGTTAGAGCCTTTATTATCACTTGGATTTGATGCTTGTGTTCATGGTTGGGTGCATCTTCACCTTGGCATGTTCCTTTTCTTCCATAGGTGGCATGCTGGAGGATGAGAGGATTTATTGCTTGAGATGGTGGTCACTTTGTTATTATTGTAGGTATCTTGATAGAGCACGAGAGCATGTTGGAGATTCATGTGGTTTCATGTATGGCTATGATGATGTATTTCATGTATTGATCCCTTATGAAATGTATACAACAAGTGGGAGAATGTTGAGATATGGTGTTGTACTCCATTGCATAAATAGATTTATCATAATATTGTAATTAAATAATTATTTAGTTGTGATGCACCTTGGTGGAGTGGATAATCACACTAGATAATTACTTGGGGGTCCACTTGATGTTGTATTGTAATATTGGATTATTATTTAATGTGTGGGAGACATGTGGTAATAATTTTATATTAGGGAAAATATTAAATAATGTGATGTCTTACTACCCAATATAAAAGAAGGGTTAGTAGTTTTGTATTCACATGGTTTTGTGGTATGTGGTTTTACCTTACCACTATTTGTATTTTGTGTGAGCTTGTGTCTATAAAATCAAATATGTGTAGTGGTTTAGGTTGGTTGAGTGGGTTGGATGTCATTATTTATTCTTTTTGAGGAGTGCATTTTTTAAGCATGGCATGGGATGTGTGTATTCATGCTTGGACACATGGGAATGCATTGGAGGGCTTGATGATTCAGAGGTATTTGTTTTAACTCTTGTATTGCTTTATTGTTGAATAATATTATGGAGTATGGATGCTTTTGCAGGGTAGGTTTTTCCTTCTTGAGGGTTTCCCCAAGGTATTTCTTGTGTTATCTTATGGATTGTCTATTTTATCTATGCATTTTGGAAACTTGTATGCATGTTTATCTCTCATGGGTTATGTAGGAAATGGATTAAGATTCATGGGTTAAATGCAATATTTCCTAACACTCTTGAGGAATGTGTGCCCAAGCTGGAGAGTCAAAAACTCAAAATTGTCGCACAATTGGTTTCCTACCATACCAAGTCTCAAAAGGAGTCATTCCTTTCAATGTCTTGTGGGGAATCTGATTCTAAATGTGTGTAGCACAATTAATGGCTTCAATCCAAAATTATAGACCAAGAGAACAAGCATGAATCATGTAGCTAGCCATTTCCTTAAGGGTCCTATTTTTCCTTTCAGCAACACCATTCTACTTTGGTGTGTATGCAACTGAATGTTGAAGATCTGTCCCTTCAAGAGTATGTAAAATTGCACAAGATTGTGATTCACACATTCTTGACCATTTTCAGTACAAAGAATCTTGATATACTTTCCAAATTGCTTCTCAACATGAGTCTTGAAAGTTTGAAACTTGTCAAAGAATTCATGCTTTTGGTGAAGAAAGTAGACCCAAGTGAATCTAGAGTAGTCATCAATGAAGGTGAGTGCATAACGAGCCTTGCTGAAGGAAAAAACTAGAAATGGGCCTACTATATCACCATGAACCAATTAAAGAAATTCTAAAGCCCTTTAAGACTTTTGTTTATCAAACTTCTCTTTTGGATGCTTACCCATAGCACAACCTAGACATACACCATCTAAAAATTTGATGCAAGGGAGACCTTTGACCATATCCTATGAGCTAAGTTGCTGAAGATAGTGGTAGTTAAGTTTTCCAAACCACTCATACCATAACTTACTCATTGAATTTGAATGAGTGAGCAATGTTGTAGAAGGAGAACGTGGCACACATTGAGAAAATTTGATATAGCTGAGATTCATGATTGGCCTTTCCCACTACAACCAATACATTATCTTCAATATCTTTGGTCACAACTGTGCCTGGAGAAAACTCAACTTTCTTACCATTCCCAAGATGAGTGATTTAGTAGAATGAAAGAAGGTTGGCACACAAGTCAGGAACACAAGGAAAATTATCAAATGATCCATCATCCATGTCAACTGAAACTTTTCCAACAACTTCCACTTGAGTATCATCACCTGTAAGAATGTGTGATACTGTACAAGGATCCAACGAAGAAAATTGTTCTCTATTAGAACCCATGTTATGTGTAGCACCCGCGTCAAGTATCCATTGTTGTGACAATCTTGTGGTTCAACAAGTTCATGTCTTCTTCCTTTCTTTTATTGTGAATAAGTGGAAGGAGATGATTCCTTTTTGTAGGAAGATGGAAAATTGATGTTATTCTTCATCAGGAGATTAATCAATTCATAAACTTGCTTAGCATGGCAACGATGCTCATCATGAACAACTTTCTTGCAATATGCACAAGTTGGTTTCTCCTTCTTTTGTGAAATACCCTTCTTAGAAGATGATAAAGAGTCTCCTTGCTTAGGAGAAGAGTATTGTGCTCGATCTTTTCATGGCTTATCCTTTGATTGCTTTCGTTTCTTGCTAGATCTTGACACATGTCCTTCCACCAAGGATTGACTTGAGAATACCCATAGTGATCAACTTTGTTTGTTCAAGCATCAACATCTCTATCAATGAATCAAATTAAGGTGTGGTATAGGCACTTCCCATAGTCAATTGATGAGTCTGGAAACTAAAAACAAAAGTTGTGTATTCTAAAGGAAGCTTGTCCAAAAAATTGAAGACCAACTATGCATCCTTCTTATCAATACCACAATCTTTGAGTTGTTCTCTTAGTTCATTAGCCTTAGTGACATAGTCTTGGATTGTATCAAAATTCTTTGGATCTAGATTAGTGAGATCATTATCAAGTTTGTATCCCCTAATATCATCAATTTTTCCATACAATTGAGAAAGTTTATCCCAAGCTTCCTTAGTTGTCTTACACTTATCAATATGAAGAATAAGATTAGGGGAAACATATTTCCTGAGTGTTCCAAGGGCCATAGTAATTTTAATGAGCCATTCACTTTTTAAATTTGGATCAGTTGGTTCTGGAATGGATCCATCAATGTAGTGAATTAATCATTTTTCATTAGTTTACTCCATGCATTTATTTTCTATGTTGCATAGCTATGTGGAGTTAAAAGAGGAAACTTAGGATGATCCATCACTAAAATTTGAAGAGCACAAGAGAGAACTCAAAGCACAATCACACAAACAACCCCCCCTAAATTCATTCAATCAAAGAACGCCCCCCCAACAAATGATTTAAGACTTTATACTTAGTGCAATTACAATTTCTGTAGACACTAAAAATTGTCCTAGGCTTGCGACTATTAGATTCTTCATCATTTCCCCTTTCATATTTTATTTTCTAAGGTCTTATGTCTTCTATTAATTAAATGATTTTAATTATTTAATTAATTTGTTTCTAATCTTTATTCTTCCTTGATTCATTTTCTTTCTAAAATTAAATAAATTCCTATTTATTTAATTTCTATGTCACTTTCCACTATAATTAAATAATTATTTTAATTATTTAATTATTCATTAGTCTTTTCTCTCCTAAATTAAATAAATTTTATTTATTTAATTTGTTCTACTCTCTTGAATTTTGAATTAAATTATTATTTAATTCAAAAGGTCCTCTTTGTCACATTCTTTTATGATTAAATAATATCTTTATAATTTAATTATTCATTGGCCACCTAGATTAAATAATTTTTATTATTTAATTTCTCCTATCACCTCTTTGTCCATGCCAATCTTATCTTCCACCTCAATCCCTCATCTATCCATGTCTTAATTACCTCAACCCTTGATTAAATTATCTATAATTTAATCTTGACCATTAATCCTTATAATGTTTCCCTAACCCTAGTCCTTACCTCATCTCTCATTCTTGGCCATTGATTATTTTCAATCTCAATCCTTCATTCAAAATTGTTTTTTTTATAAAATACCTTGTCATTGTCATTTTCATCATCTAGAGTTTACATGAGCTTAGGAAATCTTATGCTATATTTTTATCTTGCTATCAACATCAAATCAAGTGCACCCATAGTCATTTAGAATCTTCAATACTTTGCTTTTTCATTATCATTAGGCCTATTTGCATACTCAAAAAGTTAAGGGAAATTATTATATTTAAGAAAAATGGAGAAGTGCAATGAAGGTGAATCAATGGTGGCATGAAGATTTGGTAATATTGCTTTATGTTTTATGTCCTTATGCTTATTTGTGTTTCATTGTTTATTAGGGTTTGATTTATATGCTTTATAGCCTAACCTTTAATATTTCATCCCTAATTACATTGGTGAACTTGATGTGAAAGGACATAATTGCATAGATCATATGAAAATATCCATTTTACAGGTTATAGGTACGGATCACCGCAATCGCAAGGCCGAATTACGTAACTGTTTAGCATTAGGGCATATTTAGATTTTGTCTAATTTCTTAGTTTTCTATTAGATCTAGGTCATTCAGTTTTCATGTTATCAGGCTAACCCTAGCTGCATATCACATTGGTTGTTATTGTCTGGTTTTGGAAAATTTTCTATCATTTTATAAGCCCAGGTTATCATGTTGCAATTGACTGTGTTTTGTCACAATCACCTTTCTGGTTAACCACATCCGACATCGACGAGTGAGACACAATTATTTTCGCGAACCGTAGTTGACTCCAAAAAGTTGCAGTCGTAGTTTCTGAGATGCATTTGCTTTTGTCAGTGAGTCGCATTTATGATTTTTTTTGTGACATAATTGCTTATTTCTTTAGAATTTTAATTTTTCAGTCAAAATTTTCATTTTAGGTCATTCACAGTTCATAGCATAGGGATTTTATGTTACTAATGGTTGATTTCTAGCATGTGGCATAGGTGGAAAGGAGGTATTTCACAAGTTGACATTGTCTATTAAACCATCTTGTCTTCTTTTCATTCACTCATTGGATTAAAATTAACGTTGCATTCACACATCATTGGGATTAAATTTACCTTAATTTACATTTCACTCATTGGTTTAAAAAGAACTTGCATCTCACTCATTGGTCTAAAATTAACCTTTGCATCAAGTGTCTTTTCACATATTGCATTGAAGGCTAAAAAGAACAGGTGTTTGCATTATCTTGTGATTTGCAGTGTTCTTCAAGGTGTGTATGCACTTCTCTCACACCATTTGGTGATCTTGAGAATCAAAATCATCTTTTGGAATTTTGTATAATCACCCACATATTTGGATTTTCGAATTAAAATGAACCCCATTCGAGTGTGAGGCAAAGGTGTTGTGTATGATATCTCCTTACACTTCATGCGATCTTGGATGATCAAAAATAACATCCTTGTCTTGATTTTATTACCTTTAGAGGGGCCTGCCTCAAAAGAGGGAATGAATCCAACTAGTTTTTTGCTCGGGCTAGTATATAAAAGGATAAGACTGAACCATCAAGTCCTCACGACAGTCTTTTCCCTTGTTGTACAGTGTCACTCAAAACAATATACCTATCGTAGAACATATAAGAGCACCTATTAGAGTGATTAAAGCCTTAAGTGGCTTGTTGGATGCGTGTGGGGAGCCATGCCCCCGAGTATTCACTAACAACCTTTGTTATAGTGGTCAAAATCCTTTTCAATTGCTAGCGCATGAATGGTCGTTCTGAAGCTGCCCCACATCTTCACTAAGCATGTGTAGAGGCAAAGATTCCTCCTTGGGGAATTGAGACTTGGTGAGCCTGATAAGTGAGTTTCATGGAGGGGAGCTAGTGCCACCAAGTCTCTAGTTATCCACCTTGTTTAAGTGGTTGGAGAAATCTAAGTGGGGATCTAGCGGGTGGTATCTCTTGAGAAGCCATAGGTTGTGAAGTGTGTTTGCAAGTATCTTTTACACATTTAAAAATCTTACACATTCAAACCAAACAAAAGAAAAGTGTTTGCAAACTATTTTTTGTGTTTTCCAAAATTAAACATCATAAAATCACCTCAAATTTTGTTCAAAATCTAGTCAAAACAATCAAAACACACAGAAAACCGTAATTGACTGTCATAACTTACAATCATGACACATAAACTTGCAACCACCATTCTAGAAAACTACAATCGACTGTGCATCACCGTAATTGACAGTTAAAATGAAGCAACTACTTGAAGCCAAAAATCTTGAAGAAAATTGAAACAAAGCCATTTTTCAATTGATCCTGAGTATAACCTAAGTCTTTAACCATAGACTTGTAATAGTTTTAGTCACCACTCAACCATTCATTCACCATTGCATACCTTGGATACACTTTGCAAAACATTAAGGAAACTTCTAGCTTGCATAGACCTTGTTGTGAACCTTAGTTTTGGCAACCTATCAAATTTGAGACTAGTTCATAGAGATCAAATCAAAAAAATTCTTGACTTCAACCTTCCATCATCTTTAGTCCTTTTGTCAAATAGGTTGGTTCCTCAACTCCCAAGGCTAGTTTGAGACCACCTTTCTCAACTTTTGTCATTTTAGTCACCATCATCTTTGAAGTCTTGATAAACTAGATTTGTGACCTTGGCTGCCTTGATTTGATCTAGTAACCTTGCTTTGGTCTCACTATAGGGAATTTAGTATTCATTACCTTAGTTAGCATTACCATTTCTACTTGCATATCATTTGAGCATATCTTAGACACCATTTTAGACACTTATACCTCAAAAATACAAAAAAAATAAGACATATTGCATAAATATTGCCTTGGTTGGACTTCATTGTGACATTACTCTATTGACCTTTTGACATTTTATTGCCTTGAATTAGTAACTTGGCATTTCCCCTAGGCATATCCTTGCATATTCATCTTAGGAATCACTCCAAGTCATCTTCATAACCATCCTATCTTCCAAGTCTTACATGGTTGAAACTAGGTTGAAAAGGAAACAAAAAGATAACATGGCTACCCCACAAGACAATGAATTTATCAATCCATTTGAAAACTCCTCACAAGGGACATCAAGACCACACAAATCCTTATTGGACAAATTTGTCACTAGAGACCAAAATGGACACATTGTAGTAGAAGACTTAGAAGTTGCACAAGATCCTGAGTTTGCCTCTTTTGTGGATGAATATTTGGCACTAGACCCTCAACGTTATTTGGAAAAACTATTGACAAAAGGTGCCAAATTACCTCTTTGGTTTGATGTCCATACATTACAAACCTCATCCACACCTACAAATAAAACTCAAGGAAACAACACAACCATCTCTAGTGGATATATCCCACAAGTTAGTACATCCATACCATCAAGAGGAATTGCATAAGATGTAATGACAATCCACAACTCCCTATTTGGGACACAAGGAACATCACAAGACATGAAATTCACTATAGGAGCATCATCATCAAGTCCATTTGGCACAAATCACACAACTAAAAGGAATAAAGTCACTATCAACACAACAAATTCCATACCAAGTGTGAAAAATGTCATTCCAAGCATAACAAGTGTCATACCAAGCATTGGAATTTCACAACATATTATTACATCGCAAATAGGACATATACCTCCACATGGAAACCAAGGGTCTTTTATACAATTTGGCAATCCACATGGTCATGCTTCTACAAGCTTAGGACATACCCAATCCAATACCCTCCATAACATCCATATTCCTAATCAACACATACCAAACCAAAATACATCACACATATACACTTCCAATATACCAAACCAAAATCCATCATACACCCATGTACATTAAACCAAAACTCATCTCACAATATTGGATTCCAAAATGGCTACCTAGACCCCAACAATACACAAAACACATCATTAACCCAAGTGGATGTTTTGCAAACACAATTGCTAGCCCTACAACAACAAATGGACAACATACAAATGTCTAGCAAAAAGACCTACTCAACAAAAGATTTATGTTCATTTCCCTTTGACAGGAGTTTATATATGTCACCCTTCCCACATGGCTATGTTATACCAAACTTTCCTAAATATAATGGGAGGTGTAATCCTATAAAGCATGTAAGGGAATTTTCCATGACTTGTATAGACGTTTCATATGATCCTACATATCTTATGAGACTCTTTCCATGAAGTCTTATAGGAATAGCACTAGAATAGTTTTCTCAACTTCCAACTGGCATAAAAACATGGGGTGAATTAGCTAAAAAATTTATCGAACACTTCACCTTTAACATTGACAATGAGATCATAATAGCCACCTTGTGCCACACTACCCAAGATTAAGGAGAAAATTTTATCACCTTCTTTCATTGATAGAGAAGTTTGGCTAGTCGATGTCCAGTTGAGATAGCACAAAAGCAAAAGGTCACCATGTTCCTAGAAAACCTTAATCCAAAATTGAGAAGTGACCTAAGAGTACAATGTTGCACCTCATTTGTTGACCTAGTGGAAAAGGGTATCATCCTTGAAAAAGATCTTATTGACAAAGGTGAAATCAAAATGCCAAGTAAGAATGCAAATCCCCAAAGCACTATAAATGACAAAAACAAATATTGGGCCTGAAACAAGAATGTAACCAATGATTGCATTATCGATGCTAAAATTGTGCATGTTGGTACTATCATCTCACTTAGAGGGTCCAATTCATCCAACAATGCACCAAGAATCGTTGATCAAATTACTAACACTATCCAAAGCACACAACAACCAAGAACTCAAAGAAAGTTCCCAAAATGTCAATATACTCCTTTACCAAAACCGATTGATTCAGTGTTTAAACAAATTTTACAACACAATGCTATACAATTACCTGAACCAAAAAAATACAGTCCTGGACAATTTAAACCTTCTTGGTGGGATGGGAATTCCTTTTGTGATTACCATCAGACCAAAGGACATAATCTATCACAATGCCGACAATTGAAAAATATCATACAAGATCTTGTGGAAAATGGCACTATTGAACTTAATGGGTAGCAACAACCATCCTCAAACAATGATCATAAAGTCTTTTCTGATCCATTGCATGATCATGGGAAAAAAAAGCCTCTAGCTCGGGCAGTAAGACCAATAATAATTCAACAATTTATACCAATTCCAAATATGATTATAACCATACCACCATCATAAACCATATTCGAGTTGCCAATGAACATGTCAATACTATCACCATAAAGAAACCTCCCAAATGTGTTGTCAACACTTGCTGAACTAAGGTAACCATCCAAGTACCTCTACCATAGCAGCAACAACAAGCCTCAAGGCCCCAATACAACCTACTTGACCAATTAGGGAAGACTCCTACACAAATTTCTATCTTAGAATTTTTGCGTATATCACCTTATCATCAAGCCATCCTTGAAAAATATTTGCAGAACATAACCATCCTCACTAATCTTGATGTCAAACATTTCTAGGAGATGGTGGGATACTTTACCAATTCCCATTGCACCACCTTTTCAGAACAAGACTATTCAACCAACAAGACAAACCATAATGAACCTTTGCACCTTGAAGTTCTTGTCCATAAAACAAAAGTTAGACGAGTCTTGGTAGATGGAGGAGCTAGGTTAAAAATTTGCACCTTGAAATTGGTTAAGATGTTGGGATTCTTGAAAGCATGTGTAGACACTACCAAAAGCATTGTCATCAAGGCATACGATGAAGAAGAGCAATCATCTAAAGGAGTCATAAAACTTCCTATTAGATTTGGTCCTACGGTCATGGATACCACTTTTCAAGTCTTGGACCTTGACCTCCCATACAACCTTCTCCTCGGTCGACCATGGATTCATGCCATGAGGTTTGTTCCATCCACATACCACCAATGCCTTAAATTTTCACATGAAGGCACCAAAATTACGATTCCTAGTGATCCTAATCCCTTTCAATACTGTAGTAATTTGAGAGGGACCACTCAATTCCAAGTGGCTATCAATAATGAGGCTTCATCTTCCACTTCATCACATTACATTGATCTATCTTCATTGACTAAAGAATCCACTTCATCTACCATACCATTGAACCCCAAAATCCAAGTATATGACATGGGATGTGGTGAATACCATATGGACAAGCTACATATAAACGATAATGCCAATGTTGTTGAGAAATATCAAACCTTCGATAATGGTGTCGAGACCGCTTCAGAAGGCACACAAACAGATGGTTGTGCTTGGATCGAAACCTTCTAGGATCTTGACGATACATCTGAATTTATCCTATCCACTTCCGCTCAAACTTTTCATACCCATGACAACCCCATGTTTGGCTAGGATATATATGATAATCCACTCTTTGATCTTGACCCTGCTAAGGATATCCGAACATCATCCTGCCCTATTGCTTGTCTTGGGTTAAGGTATGTCTCCCCCATTGTCGCCTCTACTAAGTCACCTTGCCAAGTCAAATGTGCAAGCCTCCATTGAAGTGAATAGTACTGACAAGGATAGTCCCAAAGTCTCCATTGATGACATCGTCACTCCATCCATCTCATCCATTCCACTCGCATTCATACGCATCATAGACATGGATCAACAAGTCATATCTAAAGAAAAGGACAAAGGCAAAGCTCAAGAATAAAAAATCAAGATGCCTTTAAAAGGAGACCAAGTATCGAAAGACATGATGAAAAAATCAAGAAAATCTCTCTAGCCAAAAAAAAAAGCTATGAGACCAATCAAAAATACAAGTCAAGAATGAGCAAGAATGTCAAGACACGTCCTCTAGCCAACATAAAAATATATTGGATGAATCAAAAGTAAAGATCAAAAGTGAAAATTAGAAAACATTGGTCTTCAAGAATGCTCCTCCATCAAAAATCACTGGGGGCATCTATCAACGCAAAAAATCAAACAAAGAGCTTGTTGATCCAAGGTCTTCATCTCCATCCCTCTCACTCATTCCATACATGCCATTCAATCCATCCATATTCACATGCCTTTCACATCATTCCATTACCATTGGTGATGCCTTTCAATGTATCTTTGATGACGACCCCTTCACGTACTCTAGCTCATTGGTTGCCCAAACTCCTTTTCGTCTAAAGCCTATTGGCCCATGTAGTGTGCACATTAGGGATCATACCATAGCCTCTTTCATCTACCACTTCTATCATCCATCATATTTTCCACTTATATTTCATGTCCAAATTAGGTCCTTTTGTCCAATATGGTCATCCAGACAAGGTCAAGGAATCATCATGACATATCAGTTCTACACATAGCCTTTGAAAGTTTTGTCATAACCATAAAAGATTAAAAAAATCAAAAATCAAAAAATGGAAAAATCAAAAAAATCGTTACCTTGATGAAAACTTGGAAAACATAAATCTTGGTAACACCAAAAAAATCAAGAAAAATAGTAAAGAGAAATAATTCATCCAATAGTGAAAACCACTTTGGTGGCACTTTGGATAAGTACCATGGTGAAAACCTAGCAAACAGGTGCCATGTGTTGTTGACTTTGCTCCTTCGTCTACCATTATTCCAATTTGACTTTTCACCATTATCCATTCTCCTCATCCATAATAAATAGTGGTCATTTCCATGACTTGGAACGATTGACATCATGCGTCCTTTTGCTCTCCATAACTCCAATTGCATTCCATATCACCCCTAATAAATTGGTCTTATACCCGACTAGGGGAAAATACTTGACCTATATCATCTTTGGATCCTACACTTGTTGTTGAGAGGTCATTATATCCCAAAAGGATAAAAAAATCATAAAACTATCAATAAGACAAAAAAATCAAATATTCCCAAAAAGAAAAAAAAAATCATAAAACCTTCAAAATCCAAAAACATCAAAACATGTCAAAAACACAAAAACATCTAGATAGTTTGCAAAAATCCCAAAAATAGAGTCAAAGTCAGTCATGTTAGTCTAAGTCCAATCGAACTATGTTGCCTCTGTGACTAAACATACAAGTAAGGTTATCTATCGATGTGCCCCCGAGGCATTAGGTCAATCCTCTTAGATTTGTCGAATAAAATCATGACTAAGTCCTTTGTAAATAAAGAAAAGTCATGTCATGTCAAACTACGAGGTCTCTGTGCATTGTTATGTAGACAAGGCCATCTATTGATGAGCCCCCAAGGCCACCTAGGTCAGTCCTTTAGGGTTTGTCACTTCAATCATAATAAATGAGACATTGTCAACTTAGACACAAACAATCGTCAAAACATCAGATAAGTCATGCACCAACAAGATTGTAAACAATCCAACAAAGTCACTTAGTCAAACCAAACAAATTGTCAAAACAGTCAAATCATTAAAACAATCAAATTATGTCTTATACAAGATGTGTCCTTCCTGAAGAAAGACATTATCATTTTGTCAAAATTAGTCATTTTCCTTATACAGGTGGTCACATGATCGAAACCAAACTTGATGTCTTATGATGTCTATGGAAATATGTGCCTCAAACTATCAGGCTGAAACCTCCATTAGAGACAAGTCAGACATCTTCATTGTCCTGGCGACTAGTAGCTTGATTCATTTTGGTTTGTATAGGTCAATGACCTTGAAATGTCTTGCCAAAAGGTTGCATTGTGGAGTCTATCACTGTGACATAGTGTATTGTTATGACCTCATACGGAGACCTCTAGCCATTGGCCATTCAATCATATTTCGGGGAGACTCTTGGTGACCATGGGCTTGGGATAGCTAAGGGTTCTCGCTAAGAAGTCCCAGTGAACAAAGAAGGTCATGCCGACAGGAAACATTCATATTCTTCTAACTCAAAAGTGGTCAGAGAAATGTCTTTAAAGGTTGTCTTGCCGATATGGCTATCGGGGTAACTCAAGGATCCCGAGAAGACATCTCTGAATGAAGGTCTTAGGAACATCTTTTGAAGTCTTTGGTGTAGCTCTTGGTGAATGTTTGTCATGGAACATATCTCGGTAAGAAGTCCCAACTTTGATGAGTCTTGCCGATGATGAAGAGTCTTCGGGGTAACATATGGAGATCTATGTTCTCTCAGTGAAGGGAAATTTCTTGGGACGTGTGAACACTTCGGGGTAACCTTTATTCTAGAGAAACCTCTTAATATCGGTTGTCTTGCCACTATCCTTTGGATTCGATATGACTTGTGTTTTATACCTTTTGGTGACTCATATGGTCTCCTGGTGAATGTGATAGGTCTGGGTGACTACTTGGTGACTTATGTAACTCATGGAGCTTGATAGAACATCTTAGCGATAACAGATTAATTATTCACATTATTATTTCTATATGGCATCAGAGAGAACTGTTAGTGTCCTCACCTATACATCTGCAAATTCAACCCTTGATTAAATTATCTATAATTTAATCTTGACCATTAATCCTTATAATGTTGCCCTAACCCTAGTCCTTACCTCATCTTTCATTCTTGGCCATTGATTATGGACTTTCAATCTCAACCCTTCATTCAAAATTGTCTTTTCTATAAAAGACCTTGTCATTGTCATTTTCATCATCTAGAGTTTACATGAGCTTAGGCGATCTTATGCTATCTTGCTATCTTGCTATCAACATCAAATCAAGTGCATCCATAGTCATTTAGAATCTTCACTATTTTTCTTTGTCATTGTCATTAGGCCTATTTGCATACTCAAAAATCTGAGGGAAATTATTATATTCAAGCAAAATAGAGAAGAGAAATGAAGGTGAATCAATGGTGGCATGAAGATTTGGTAATATTGCTTTATGGTTTATGTCTTTATGCTTATGTGTTCTTCATTGTTTATGAGGGTTTGATTTATATGCTTTATAGTCTAACCTTTAATATTTTAGCCTTGATTACAATTTCCACTTGCAAGAAATAGCTAAGTGGTTTTTTTATTTCAATGCTTTCAATTGCCACAATAAGGCCAAATCAAATTGTGATCAACATGCAAAAGATCAAATTGTGATCTATGCAATACAATTGCCAAAATGAGCCAAATAAGGCTATATGTTGAAAGTACAACTTTTGTTCACAATGAATACAAAATAATAGAACCAAGTTGTGAAGTTGTTGAAAAAATATGCACTTTTTAAAAAAAATTGCACCTAAAAAGGAGTTTATATGAGATTGAATGGAGCCCTAAAAGTTCCAAAAATGGGAACTGCTCAGCAACACCTGTGACAAATTGAATTTTTTAAAAATTTGTACATCAAAATTAAAAATTGTTTGCACTAGCACGTAGAGCGCCAAAAAATAGCCCAAATAAAAAAATATTGCTCTGAAAAAGGAGGTCAAATGGCCAAGTTATGTTCCTTCAAAGTTTTCCCTTTGAAACCAAAATGCCATCTGTGAGGGGACAATTTTTTTTTAAAAGGGGCTGATGCAATGTTGACGTCAGCCAACCCCTAGGTTAAATTTGGCGGGCTAATTACCATCAAAAAAGAATATTCTCCACATAATATTTTGAAGGCATATAATCTAGAATATTTTGTAGCTATGTTATTTTAAAATTGATGGTCGTTTGACTATCATGGTCAACTTGGTTCTGTTGGAATATACCTTCCTGTAGGGAATATTTTGATTCTACTTGTTGGTCGAATGTGGGGTTGCCAATTTGTATTTTATCGACATTGGTTTTAAAAAACCTGTCGGTTTTTAAATAACTGGCCACTAGGGGTTTGTGGCGGGGCCGCTAGCACATGCCATGTTCACAAGGCACCTACGCGTGTCACATGGCATTGCGGGTTGGATGTGCATGCCAGGTGGTATTGTGATGGGCTCCCTCCGCGTACCTCATAGGTACATTATGGGTTTGCAAATTGTTAGTCTACAAACCGATTTTTTTAATGTTAAACTTTTGAATAAAAATTGTGAATAAATAAATATTTTTAATTTTTTTTGTACAATAATTTATTTTGCAGATTTTTTTTTTTCAAAAAATTGTACCCTTGTGTAGGTTGGGCCATACGCTTGACTTGCAAAATTTGTTTTCCTTAGCAGGAAAATTTGTCCAAATTCAACAATTTGACAATCGATCTATACATTTTTGGGCCTTTTGAGTGCCATGGCGATGCCTTTGTTCGTTGAAAATGCTTTGAAGTGATAGCTACCTTTTGGATCTAGCAACCACCTTCAATCTTGAAACCCTTTCAAATTTGGCCTCCAATGTCCAACTGGGATTAAACAAAAGGAAGATCTAACTTTCTTGGGCACTCCAGATGCAATGGTGAGCTTAGATCTAATGCACAAACTCCCAAAATGCACCTACAATACAAAGCTAAAGAAAGAACCCCCAGAATTTGGTATTTTTATCACACCTTTCTGATTCTCTAGATCATCCAAAGATGTAAAAGAGCATACTCAATGCTTCAATAAAATACAAGATTTGCACTCAAGATCTCCTAAAAGGCTAACTAAAGGCACTCGACTAGCTCTGATACCATGTAAGATTTGGCTATGGAGATAGCCATCCAAGATCTAAAGGCCTATGGAAAGCACAAAATACTCAGAAGATCAATATGACAAGAATAAATTGTGTTCCTATCAATGAGTGCAAAAAGAATCAACATACGACATGAGAGAGACCCTTGGTTATATAACCAAGGTGAGGCATAAGATGTCATAAGATTAATGACAAGTGTCTTAATCTTATGATATGAGACAACTTATCATAACTACCTAGGAAAAGATAAAATCTAGACATGACAACTAAGTCTTCTAGAAGGAATCTTAGGACCAAAGTAAACTTAACATGTGAATATGTCCCGTAAGTCCCTAGTAAGTGAAGTAACTAGGTACAAGACATTTATTCACACCAACATAAATCAATACTATATATCAAATTCAACATAAGAAAAATCAACTCATAGAAACAATCAACTCAAAGAAAATTTAAAACTTGACCTAAATACACATCAACCCATCAAATTTGTAAGTTGGAATAATATATAATTAATGTATTAAGGACTAATTCATGTTCATGACTTGGTCTTGGAACACATTACTTCTACATGATATGCCCATTTTCTTTTAATTTCACATTTGAGATCTATAGAACTTCATTTGTTCGTGTACCTATATTTGAGAAACTGATAGTGCTAGAAAGCACATTTACAAACCTATTATAGACAAAATGAAGATTGATGACTTCCTTGATAACAATCAAGCATTGTACTCGATGCAATAAGATTTTAAGAATATGTCAATTAGAGAATGTTTTTGCAATTAAGAGTAGTCTAAGATTGAGACTAGGGCCAGGGTGTAATGTTATTTTTGAGTGTATATGTGAATGTTTTATCCTAACAATTGATTATTGAAATAGCTCAAGATGATGCCCTTAAATTTGAACCTTTGGCATACAAGCCAATGAATAATAGCCATATTCCTAAAAAAGTTGACTAGAGAAATGAGAGATTTAAAATTTCAAGTTAGAGGAGTAGGGGCCATGTAGGTTCTATCTAGAGGATAAAACCACATGGGCAATGTTGTCCAGAGAGGTAGAGTCTTATACAAGAAAACTAGTGTTTTACAATGATAAATTTAGTATAACAAAATGATAGTTCAACACAAATATGAAAACTATACTTTCACAACATCCACATAAAATAACATAAAACATAAAAATAAAAATATCGAGATTTCAAATTAACCTACCAACTAAAACAATAAAAAAATTATTATAAGCTTCCAAATTAAAATATACATCACCTTCCAAACAAGCCATAACAATTGATTATTGAAATAGCTCAAGATGATGCCCTTAAATTTGAACCTTTGGCATACAAGCCAATGAATAATAGTCATATTCCTAAAAAAGTAGACTAGAGAAATGAGAGATTTAAACTTTCAAGTTAGAGTAGGGGCCATGTAGGTTCTATCTAGAGGATAAAACCACATGAGCAATGTTGTCCAGAGAGGTAGAATCTTATACAAGAAAACTAGTGTTTTACAATGATAAATTTAGTATAACAAAATGATAGTTCAAAACAAATACGAAAACTATACTTTCACAACATCCACATAAAATAACATAAAACATAAAAATAAAAATATCAAAATTTCAAATTAACCTACCAACTAAAACAATCAAAAAATTATTATAAGCTTCCAAATTAAAATATACATCACCTTCCAAATTTGACCACTAATTTGGACAATATACTTGATACTTTATCTAAAGAAATGGTAGGATCCTATGGTCAGTGTCCTAATCTCACTTGGCAACTCATCTCAATCAAGAGAGGAAATCAGATACATTTTTGTACTCAACTTGCCTACAAATTCATGCATACGTTACCTATCCTCTCTACCCTAAGTTGAGCTTCAAATGTTTAAATTTTCTTTTGACCTTTCCAGTGGACAATTGATTTTCCATTGTTGATGTGAGGTGTAGAGCAGAAGAGGAACACATTAACATATATTACCGGTGGTCTGGTGAGAATACGGACTTCAGAGGTTTCCGGCATGTGGGGTGGCAAAATACAGACTTTTAATGCACAGAAAAAGTGGACGTGAAAGATGGAGATTAAATGGAGGGCATCCCATAGAACTCGGAGGGCATGTACCTACGTAGTCCCGTGCAAGATTTCTGACTCACTTTACCCATTTCTGCTTTCTACCTTACATTGTTGTGCGGCGCAAAGATTTGTATACGGAAATAAATGACAAGCTAGCTTTCGTCACCCGTTTTCCGTATTCAGATTGGCTTCTAATCATGATATTTCTGTCTTTTCCATAATTTTTTGGTCAAATTCCGAAAGGTCATTAACAATGTGAGTTCGCAATTTTTAGGTTAATTGATGGAGCAGTTCAACTGCCATTATGCTATAATTAGAAGAGAGAATTAAATATAGGGTCAAAAAAAGACAGTCTTAGAAAGCATATTTATAAGCTTATATGCCAATCAAAGGTTGTAAATTCAGATCGAAAATCTAAAAAGATATAGATTTTAGTGGGTTCTTGGTTTTATTAGTGAAGTTGAGTGGTTTTGAATGGGCTCACGAGGGATCAAGTCTTGTTGAATGGTAGGCTCAGACGCCATAAGGGATGAGGTGAGGCTTATGCCTCAAGTGACTTTAATGGAATGGATATCCCTCAGTTCTTGGTTCTTAGCCAAAAAGATTTCAGCCTAAGGCTCGTGCACTTGTATCATGTAGCTAAATGATTATGTGGGTTTGATATAAAACACTCCAACAAAACAAATGAGTAAGACGTATATACATATTAAAACACTATGATCACATAGAAACCTCCAAATCAATAATTGCTACAAGAATTATAACTACAGTCAAAATATCTACCAAAACTAAAATAACCTTTATCCAAGGAGATTCCTTCTTATGATGATTAGTTGTTGCATATCTCTAAAAGGAAGTAAATCACATCAACCATAAGATGGAGGGTATTGTACTTAATCATCATATGATGCAATGACCAGATAGTCAATAACAATTTTACACCTCATCCACACCAAAAAATGATAAATAATTACATTGAGAGACATTATACAATAGCAAAAAGGTATAGAAACTCATGTTGTGACCATGCACATGTATAAAACAAAACTCAATTGACATATATGAAAGTATATATGTATATACACATATACATATATGTATGTATACATACATACACACACACACACATATATATGTATGTATGTATGTATGTATGTATGTATGTATGCATGTGTATATATACATATACATATATATACACGCATGCATACATGCATACACACATATATGCATGTATATATATTTATGTATGTATGTATGTGTACACACATTAACATATACATATACATTTATAATTTTGTCAACAATAAAAAATAAATATTTATTATTAACTATTTAATTTTTTTCCCTAAGAAAATTATTATTTTTATTTAAATATAAAGACATTCAAATTTTAAAATATATAATGCCTACAAAGAAATTATTAAAAAATAACATCTAAAAGTAAAATAAAACAAAATTAAAAGTTATGTCTAAAAGAAAAATAACTAGTGGGAATGATTTTCCACATTTCATGAGAATTAGATCATTTTTTTGGATTCAAAGAATGATTTTTTCACAATCCATGAGTAAAATAATTCTTCAAATAAAAATAAAATAAAATGATTCTTTGTTGATGTCTTATTTTTCTATGACTTTTCCACACTCCTTAATAATTATAGTCTTCAATTTTACTCAATATAAAGATGAAAAATAAAATAAATAACATTAATAAAATAAAATAGTTCTTAATTAAAAATTAAAATTTATATATTTCATAAAATAATTTTAAAATTAAATAAAACAAATCTTAATGAACAAAAAACTATTTAAAAAAAATCTTATTTCTATTAATCAAGATCTACATTACTATTTTGCCAACAGTAAAAAAAAATTCTTCCAAAATTTGATTACAAGAAGCCAAATCCCTCCTAGTTATTATTTTTGTGGAGAGATTCGAACTGACAACATTCGGAATCCGAGGAGAAGAAACACTAACCTATTATTATAATATTAAACTATAATACACATTTATTTTGACCTTCTGTCATAGATATACTTGTTTGATTGAGAGTTAAAATCCTTACCAGTCTGTCTCTTGTATTCTAGCCGCCACCTTTGTGATTAACAGCTATTGTTTTGTTTTTCTCACCCACAATAATACCTACCGAATGCAGCTGACTTCTTCATAACATATAAACCACATAAGCCTAACCGTACAAATAGGCTTTTCTGCTTAAAAGGAGAAATTAATAATTTGTAGCTTTTTCCGTCAAGGTTACGTGGCAATTCTTTCCTACAATCAAACGATTAAATAACTTTAAATCTATTGATAAACATCCAAGGCTGACTTTCAAATGCCACCAATTCAGCCGGGCACGACACCA
Source organism: Sequoia sempervirens (assembly GCA_007258455.2). NCBI lineage: Eukaryota > Viridiplantae > Streptophyta > Pinopsida > Cupressales > Cupressaceae > Sequoia > Sequoia sempervirens. The sequence goes on from VDFB02321539.1 coordinate 82,953, forward strand.
AATGGGCTGTGGTTGAAGAATTTGACCTCTGCCACTTATTTCAACCCTATTTTACTTAAGTTTCGACACGGATACATGTTTGAGTTCGAGTATCATTGGGATGGGTGATCTCTCGAAATGTGTTAAGTGGATCTTTTATTCTTACGAGAATCGAGTTCATGTGAGCGTACTCATGAAATATGAGTCAATGAATACGTTTCAATGTTTCATTCTTATAATCATCACTTCAATGCAACGAGTGACCGCTCGAAATGTTCCGATGGTTCACTTAGATACAATGAATGTTAAGTGGATCTTTCATTCTTGAAAAGACTGATACCTCTTACTTATCAGTTAATCGTATTTTAAATAATAAAATTAAAATAAATTAAAAGATGCGCTTGAGTATCTATATATAGATTGTGTGACGTAAGCGTGACATGGTCCGCGACGCAAACAAAAAATGGAAATGTGGCGCACATAGCGTAACATTATTGTTACCGAGTCGTGTTTTTGGTAGGTGGGGAATGATTTATTGGGGAGCCCCCATACACCATAACTTCATTCAATTTTAAGACTCCAGTTCAGCCCAAGTTCACTGTAGCATTGCTATGTTTTTTTCACTTCATTTAAACACTAATTCGTCCCCCGTGCTGAACAACACGCAGGGTGCTTATCCAGCTGTCCAGTTGTTCGATGATACTAAAAGGCTCTGGGCGACATATAATGTGATGTGGAAATGGTCAAAGGCAGGCAATAATCACTCTATAAATTGGACAAGACATGTGAGAAAAAGGGCTTCAATTCCCATTTTCCAAATCTATGCCATCTAAAGGAAGAAAATCCAATGGATTCACTAGTTTCAAATATCGTCCACTAACATTTTCTACATTTCTTTTACTACACCATTGAAAACTTGGGGACCGTGGATTATTCAATAGGGGAGAGGGCCCATAGTGGAGCGGGGTCCAATAGTGAGGATAGAAGTAATCAGTGGGTCTCATAGTGAAGCACCTTAATATCCAATTGTAAAACACTTTTTATCTATAAAATACACAAATTGACAAATCATGTGATGTCACATCAACACACCAATAAAACATGACTTAGTGCACCAATATCGGTCTCACTTTTTTTTTGGGTCCTTTTTGGATACCTCAACAAAAAGCATGTTGATGTGGCCCTAAAACGAAATATAGAAGCACATGAGTTGTCAAATAAACTATTGTACAAAATTGAGAGTGATTTGAAATTTCCACGTAGGATTTTGAGAAAGGCGAAGTTAGGGTGCTCCAATATGGGCCCCTCTCCCCTACTACATTTGATTTGCATGTGCTAATAAAATGCTTTAAATAAATAGTTTAGATTAAATAGGGAAATATGAAAGAAGTATTAAAAGAAAAGAGTTATAAATCTATTATACTCTATTTTATTATTATAGTTCAAATGTTTATTAATAGTAGGGTGAAATATAATAGTGTTTGATTCTTTTGTTTAATTTTGAGTTGAGTTGATATTTACAAATTTTAGACTAATATATTGTCATCACATTTCTATTTAGAGACTAGTTTTTCTTTCAATCATTGAAATAAAGAAATTCATATAAAGTGTCGTGTATTTTTTTAGTTTTGTTTAACAATGTTATATATATATAACATTAAGGATTTGTAAAATAGTATTTTCAAAATGATTTTATTTGATTTCTTAAAAGATAAAGTGAATTATCTTTTTGTAAGAATTTTGATTGGCACAAAGGAGACTCTATCAAAGGTTTGATTTAAGCCTAAGGGGTTTTATCTAAGGGGGTTCAATCCAACCTTCTTCAATGGAACCACCTTAGATAGAACCCCTCAAATTAAATTATGCATTTAAAAAAAAAAAATGATTTCAATAAAAAATTATGATGTCCCACAAGTGGAATAAAGCTTGATGCTTCAACATAGTGGAAGTTTTCAATCCTCAAGATAAAATACAATATATTGTTGGGTGAATAGTTGTTTTCTTCCTCTCATTCCTCCATCATAATTGAAAGTGGATCCCCGCCCTTATCTTGAATAAAGTCCTCCAACTCCCTCTAATTAATAAATATAAATATAACCTAGATTAACTATAAACAATATAGATAATCATAGGAGTATTCAATTGTAAAGACAATGATGAAGAATGCATGTCAAAGTTGTGCATGGTTAGTATACCATTATTCAAAATTTGATATTCATGGTTTGATAATATTATATGGGCCACATTCGACCATATAGTAGCTAGTATTAGTTGGGTGATTTGTTAGTCACCTATAGATATTATTGAATAAAGGTGTTGATGCATATGATCCCTATAGTTAGTTAAAATAGTATTTATCACACATGCATTAGATAGTCATGTTTGTCTTTAGGAATATTAAATATTTTGAGGACTTCTCGAGTGGATGACATCTTGGATATTTGTAACTAGAGAATCTACTTTGCTTAGATGTTTCCCCCTCAAAATGTCAATAAAAAAATTTTAAAAATATATTTTTTCTCTAATTTTTGTATATCTTTGTGTATTATTTTTGTTTGTCTTGAAGGCTCAATGCAAGTGGTATAGGATCTCTTTACAAGTTTATTTTAATGAGAAGCTTTACCAATTTAGGGATTTTTACAACTATCCATATATGTTGTCACCTTGCTCTAGAGGATCTTGGTTATTAGATGATCCATATGAATTTGTTCACAACTTTATCCTAGATAACCATTGATCACCCAAATTCTATGATGCACTAGTAAGTGATTGGCCCTGAGAAGTTGCTCATCATGTACCTTGGAGGAAAAATAGCGGGTTGTTAGTACAATCCTAATATTTATAAGTAAACACTTTGAAATATTATGTTGACATTGTTTATGAATGTGATAAGCATATTGGTGAGATTGTTGATTAGACACACCCTATATAGCATGTTCCCTCTTATCCTGCTTATGTGTCATTCATTTTAATTATTACTAATCCATACTTGTGTAGCTAGGCATCAATAAGATAGTTATATTAGTGTTTTTTTGACATAGTTGATCCTCTTTGAGCTCTAGAGTGTTATTACATACCTATAATTTTTTCCATCAATTCAATCTAACCATAATACTAAATTAGATTTGAATTTTTTGAAGAAAACTTCTCTTAATCTAAATAAAATTTCTCAAATTTGATGGAAAATTTGGCCCAAAGGGTATATAACTAGTAAAAAGTTTGGGATCAATTTGAACCTTTTTAATGGATTATCCCATGAAGATCATTTTTTATTTGATAAAATTAGTATATAACTCTAGAAAATCTTGAAACTTTTAGCAAATCAACCAACATACAAAGTGACATTCTCAAATGGTTGCTTGCCCAGCTCTTAACTACCAAGAATAAAATCCAAAACTTAGACTCAACAATTCTCAACAAAACTATGGACTAGCTAAGTGAGATGGAAGTTTTCAACACTCGAAATACTAAGAGTGGGGGTGAATCAGTATTATTTTAAACCACTTAAACATCTAAGCATTCATTCCACATAGCATATTCAATATGTAGAAGGAAAGGAAAGCATAAAAACAACCATCAATATCACATGACAAATGAACACCAAATTTTTACATCGAAAACCCAAAATGGGAAAAATCATGGTGAGGATTAGCTCACAATATATTACAACCAATTATAGTATATTATAAAAGTGCTCACTGTAGGTGGACTCATTGCCCACTAAGAGAAGAAAAGATAGAAGAGATTTGTGGCTCACAACCTAGTTTGAAATGTTCCAATTGCATTAGACATATGTATGAATTATAGTTCCTTTGAACCTTGAAATACAAACTTCACACACTTTATTAATGATCTGAAATAATACTCTTCTCTTCTTTGCATTTTCCTTATACTTACACAATTGGCATCCACAAACTCTTATCACATCTTACTATAGTGTCGAAAAATGTACTCCTTTACATTTTCACACTATGCTTGGGTCCCTTAGTAAATTGGACTTAATTAAGCATTTAATTGGCCCAATTATGCATTTAAAAGCCTAATTAATATCATTTTTCCAAAAGGGAAATTGTATTAAATAATTGCAAACATTAATTAAATTGCCTTGGAATTGGAGTGTCCTAGATTTAGGTCCTTAAGTTTAGGACCCCAATTTTTAATATGTTTTTGGTGGCATTTTGATGATTCAAATTCAATTTACAATTTTTGGTCTTTGATGTTTAATTTTTGAGAAATTAGAAAATTACCTACAAATACAAGGACCTTTTATCAAATTCAAGTCCTAAGAAATCTAGAATTTTCATGAGAGCAAAAATTATAGCAAAAATTATTATCAAAGGTGTTTAAGAGTAGATTTATTAGTCATTTGTTGCAGCATTCAATATCTCAAGCATCATGTCAACTTTATCTTCATTCATGCATGTTTTTGGAGCTAACATTGTGATGTAGGTTTCAAGCATTCAAGTCAAGGTTCAAGCTATCAGATCAAGCATCCAATCAAACCATTCATGCAAGATCAAGACCTGGGAGAGATGTGTTAGATTTAATTCCTCTAAGGATTCTACTCGAGGGTTTTGTGAGTTACAACATACCATTGTTCATTCACCTTTCCTTCCATTCATGCTTCATTTCATTTCAAGGTTTATTTACCAAAATAGGGTTTGACCAAGGAAAACCCCCATTCACCAAAAAAAAAAAATTCTCTCTCTTTGTGTTTGTAGATTTGTAGGTGAAGAAGGATTGAAGATTGATCAAAAGTGCAATTTTGTAAAGTTGTCAAAGTTTTCAAGCCACAAAAACTCACTTGTAGAATTTATTTCTAACTTTTTGACTGTGAAATATATAGGAATTGGGAGTGAAAATCTAGGAGCAGAGGACTACCAAAATAAATTTTGGATCCTTGAAGCAAGAACCTTTCACCCTAGGGTGAATATGTCCCAAGAGGACACTCAGTAGAAGCTTTTGTTGATAGGTACATAAATTCTTACTCATCTCAGATTTGTTAGAAGTTGATTATTTTTGTTTTTGTTAGGCTTTAAATTGATGATTCAAGTCTTACATTGCATAATTGGATTCATTTAGTATTTTTAATTTATCTCCAAAAGTGAATTTTAGTTTGATTTACCCCATCCTCAATCACAAGGAAAATAACAAGATCTCCATTAAGGGTGACTCAGCTAAGGGTTGAAAGTCAATCTTACCCTAGGGGATCTCTTTTTCCTAATGAAATAAGGAAGATAGGTTTATTTCTTGTCCCATTTTGAAGGAAAAACCTATT
>VDFB02321540.1:0-79391 GCA_007258455.2 Sequoia sempervirens
ATAAGTTCTCATTTGGACATGTATAGGTTACAAGTGAACTTGAAAACCATGGATATAATCTAAGTCAAAGATTCTGGTTCAGCACGCTCTTCAATAACATGTAGAATTTTTTGATGATCATCACTATCTAGTCTCCATTTTCTTCGACCACATGCATGTGGAACTGCATGGAGATGTAGACTGGCAACAATTATTAAGTGACTATATTGATATACCTTGTTATCAGGTTGATAGTCAACAAAATGAATCCCATGTTGAACAAATTTGACTTGTTTTAGATATGTCCCTTGTACTACAACAGAACCTGCATGGTAAACATGAACCTAAGGTAAGACATATGAACATGTGTGCAATATTTTCGTGCACAAGGTTTGTACAATATATATTTAATGTTTATAATGTAATGTGCACATGTGAATACAATGTATATAAAATTTTAAATTCAAACTCACCTGTGGGAAATAACATTCCATCACTTGTTTTAGGTTCTATTAGCTTATTCCTCTCTTCTATGCAACGCAATAAATAATAGCTAACACCTTCAATGTTTTCAGGCTTTGCTATGACTGCAAAAACATCTCCTATACACCAAATTTACACAAAAAAATATTAAAAAATTAGAAATGTCTCTAAAGATCATTAACTAGATATATATAATAAAATTTAAATTATTGAAAACTTACATGTGTTCCTTTTCTAACCAATCCTGAAATATGGTCATAATCAATTGAAATCAAATGAATGTCTTCAAATCTTTCTTCCTCGTCTTCATCATATGTTTTTGAAACAAGTAGTGGCACTGTATCCCATTTACCAACATATCCAAGTTCTTGATTATTGCATGCATAATCAGAGTTTCCCTGAATGCACTCAATGTAAAAATAAGAGTAATCCCTTCTGTCTAATATCCATCCATGGCGACTATTTGAACTCCTAACACAATGCAAAGATCTTGTTTTTTCTACCCTCTTGCATCCATGCATCGATTTTCATTCACGCCAGATGCTATATGTGCCAAATAAAAAAATCTCTATAGAACAAATTATATAGATATATTTTAAATTTAAATAAATTCAAATTTTTGATTTAATGTAATTTGTACATACCCGATATCTCCCAAAACACTCTATGTGGAATGTGTCAGTTTGTTCTTGAAGATGTGCCAACCACATTTGATGCAAAGTGTTTCTTGCACCATTCAACAACATCATGTGCATTGTCTAGACGATCTTCTAGATAACTCATTTGATGCTTTCTTAAAGCTCGTTTGATGCAAGCTCTTGCTCCATCATGCTCACCCTTTCCATGCCCACTCTCAAAAAAACTCCAAACATGTGGTATTTTGTAGATTTTATGATATTCTACAAAGTGCATAGTTGTCGGAAGATTTAATTTAGCCGCATATCCATCTCGACTATACAAAATGATTTTTGCAAAATTTGACACCCCTACTTTCAAATTCCTCAAAAAATATTGTAAAGCAATGTTGGACAAAAAAGTGTAATATGCTCTTTATCATCACTTAATATAAAAATGATATTCTTTTTAATGACCGTTTCTTCATCTCAGATTTCAACACCATCCAATTTTGATTGTGCATGTCGATAACACACATGAACCATAATAGTAATCTGCTTTGAAAAGTAATACTCTGATTGAATCTCCTTTTGATGTACAAAGGAGTAATTTTCTGCAAAGTCAACTACTGATAGAACTATTCCATGTGGGAAAGTATCTCTCAATGTTTGGAATTGTTGTGCTTGCCACCTAGCAAAAAATGAATGATGTATGTATGGTCGTATCAATTTTCAAAAATCTTCCATAAATTTTCCAATGGGAATCTCCTCTTCTACATAGATCAATCTTGGGGATTCTTTCCCAAAATTTGTTTGCAACCTTACATACGTGTACTTGTGTCAGTAAAATATGTGAATAACTAATAAACCACACTTGATCAATGAAACATCACATCAAAGAGAATCCAAATAACTTGATCTATGAGAAATTGAAACAAATAAACTCTCTAAAAATAGTACTTACCTCTTGCAATTTACTATCTTTGTTAGGTTAGTATCCTCAATTCTTGAAGGAAATTTATCCAAATTTCCACATGTCTCACAAATTCCTTTTATGCAATTTATTTGAGGTCCATTTTCATGATCACATAATATAGACTTTATGAACAAACTTGCCTGTTTAGGAGGTGCATTTTGAAACCCGCATCTTTTCTTTTCTCTCATCTTCAAACACCTCGATAGTAGAGATCAAACAATATGATAACGACAACAACAACAAGTTTCAAAAAAACTTGTTTATCTTCACATAATATGGTTTTTTAACCTTTAAACATCATGCACCAATCTTATATGAGATATGTGCATTACAAAGTTCATATACATCTCAATTATATGTCTAGCCAATGTTTGATATGATTTTCACAACACAGGGTCCAATCCTGTATCTCATAACATTCTATATTTGATGATGGACAAGCTCTGATTCATGCCAAAACCCACCAAGTTCCTAACAACATATCTTCAACTCGCCAAAACAGTGGAGCTCGCACATAATTGCCTCACTCTCTAAACTCTCATCCAAAAACTTTCTCTTTTTCTCATATTTTATCAACATGGTTCTACTATAACCAATTTTAGTTGAAAGTGCTGACATTTTTCTGTTTCTTGCTATATCTTGATGTACAATAGATGTCAACATCACCCTTCTTGTAGTGGCCTTATCCATAGTTCGAGATCCTTTCCCAATGGAATCTAAACCCTTTTTAACATTTTGAACAATATCCCTTTGTAATCCCATGTGTTTCTTCTTATTTGATGATGAATGGACACCCAACAATTGTAATGACTCTTTGAGCTCATCACGAAGAAGTAAACATGATAACAATTGGGTTTTTTCTGGGCAGACAAGATGATTTAAATAGATGATTGATTCATTCCATTTACAAATTTAGTCATTGACCTCCTTTTCTCTTATTATAAGGTTGGTTGGCATAATATTTGAGTTTCTCCATATCCATTTCCTCATAAATGATCTAAATTTCTATGAGAAATTTGTTTCCACCTTCTCAACTAGTTTTATATGCTCATCCATACCAATAGAGGAAGTGATCCCAATTCCCTCTCCAACATGCATTATTTGAACTTGTGCCTCCTCCATATCTTCAAGGACCATGCATTCTTGAGCGGATTCATTTGATCCAATGTCTAAATTTGGCTTGAATTGAGCATGAAAACTCCCTGCTTGTTGAGCCCTTCCTACACATGTGTCACAAAATATTTTGCAAACAAAAGTGAGAGATGATGTTAAATATATAAGTGAAGTTTATGTATGTAAGCAAACAAATTGATAAAACATGATGAGCTATAAGTGAGAGAAGTTTGTGCTATTTTTATATGCTCATCCATACCAAGATATGAAAGTGAATCTTGGACCCCTCTCCAACAAGCATTGTTTGAACTCGTCTCTCCTAACTTCAAGGTCCATGTTTTCTTCAACGAATTCATTTGATCCAATATCTAGATTTGGCTCGACTCTAGGTTGAGGAATCCTTAGAGCATAAAACATAAAAATAATTTGAGAACATTGAAGTGATGAAATAAAATACCAAAGACACAAAACACTGTAAATATTGAAAACAAAAGAATTGGTTTAAGGAATTGGAGTCAAGGATCATATAAACATTGCAACTTGCATGACCAAGATGACTTGAGGATATTTAAAAGTATTTATAGTCATTCAAGTGCAATGATGGTTAGAAACCTTCAAAGTAAAAGTACTAAAAACACACTTGAGAGTGCGAGAGAGAAGAAACAAGCATGTACCTTGTTTCTTTCTATGATAATTTTCCAAGTTTTGATCACACCTCTTTTGTTCTTCTTCTTTTGACAATTTTCGTTGAGATGCATTTTTTCTTTTTCTTTGTTGTCCCATTTTCTTCTTCAACTTAAAGATGACTCTAAACAAGTCCTCTACCAACTTAGTTAAATTATCCTCCAAATTTTGCCTTGATTGATAAAAATGGAAAGTTTTTGAGCTCCAATATTTGCCTCCTTGATAAATGTGCACAAACTTCTCCAAAATTTGTGCTCCAAGTGAATCAAAATTATTCAAGTATACATGGAATAACTAGATCTTAGTTTAAATGAATCAAGTAGTAAACAAACAAGTTATTTCATTATGGAGTTTGTTGTTATTTAATTCATAGGTATGCACAACATATCTGGTAATTTTAGAATTTTGGTAAAGTGTAAAAAATGTATAAATATTAGAGGTATAATTTGAATTGAATTTTCTTAATTATATTTGAATTGAATTTCAAGTTAGTTATCGAAAATGTATAGTAGAGGTATAATTTGAATTAAATTTTCTTAATTAAATAATTGAATTGAATTTCAAGTTACTTGTAAAAAATGTATAATAGCTCGATATAATTTGAATTGAATTTTCTTAAAATTATATTTGAATTGAATTTCAAGTTACTTGTCAAAAAGATTATATCTTTTTCTCAACTCAATGGTTCATGTTGCTTAAGTCATTTTTTAAAAAATATTTATTGTGTTCAACATGAATGAACTTAATTATAAATGGCATTGACTTCCTAAAATTCTACTTCAGAGATCAAATGTATATCAATATAAGGAAATGTAAGTTGTAAGAGATCATAAAATAAGAAAACATGTATGTATATTGAATATTTAAAGCAAATGCATACATATATTACGTGTAAACATGTTTAAACCATAAGCAAACACATGTACATATATGTAAAGGGATTCAATACATGTAAACATAACACATATTATAAGAAAAGAGGCAAATGTATGTATATATCATGTAAGAAAATATATGTACATATATCATAAAAGCAAAATGTAAATTTAAGATCATCAAATGTCAAATACTAAAGATCAAAAAATAAGCAAATGTATGTATATCAGATAAGCAAGTGTAAGTTAGAGATCATATAATCAAATACACATCATGTGGTAAAGATCATAAATCTAGAATGCATGGCCTAATATGAATGTCTACTCCTAGATGAATGGCCATATGAATGAGAATGGTCATGCTCTAATGGATGTGCTAAGCCCTGCAAATAAAATTGTGTACAAGATGTGTTAAATACATATAATTTTTATTAAATAAATTTTATGAAAGTTATTTTTAAATGAACTTTTTTTTTAAATATCAATCTAGAACTTGTATTTATCTATGCATACATAAATATATATTTTATGAAAACTCACACGTCCACTGACAGCAGATTCATCCATAGAGTCACATTGATCATGCACACGATCTGGACCAAGGCTAGGAGTGATATGAGCTATGTCCACCTGTAACAATATATATACACATATATATCAACTTACATGAATATCTAGTTAAAAATAAATTTAAAAAATAATGAAAAAAGAATTGAAACATGCACATGCACACATACATGCACATCATCTGATATCGGATGACCTAAGTTCTTTGAAACATTCGCCTCCACCATATCCACCAAACGATCAAGCGACGAATCAACATCTGCATCCATCTGATCTATCCCATGTTGTGCTAGAAATGATGAATGTAGAGGACTATGAAGGTGACATGGCATTGGTGATGATGAACCAAAACCAATCAACATATTAGTAAAACCCATAGTCTGTGCAGCTACCGTATGAACTGTAGGTGGATTCTGATGCACACTAGTGCTCGGCTGAGAGTGATGGGATCCTGGAACTGAATGACCTCTATGTCTCAAATGATCTCTAAAATGCTCTATATTGATCACATTATTTGATGCAATGTGGGCATATGCCTCCAACAGGTCCTCAGCCAAACAATGTAGAGTCATGAGTGACATATCTCCTGTAAGTGCATCAAGCTGTGTAGGAGTAGGGATGCCGACCACTATAAAAGGATCCATGGTGGTCCACTGTGCTAAAAATGGTGTGGATCAAGAATTTCTAGATATCAAATATTGACCTACACGATCATCAGATATCCTAGTGGTGGTAGCCGTAATGTCACTTACAATGTCAATTGCTTCCTTTTGGGAAGCAACAACAACCTCATCTACTATGGGGGCTAGAGTTGGGGTGAGAGCAGGAGACCTATCACCAACCAATACCCTAAAAATTGGGGGTGGTCTATCTGCTTGACGATAGGTGGGCCTATCAGCAATCCTACCATGCCCTAACCAACATATGGTGGAATGTCCAGGTAGTTAACTTTGAGGCCCAAATGGACCTCAACATACAACTGCTGAACAAAATACAATGGAATCTGGTCATTGTTTGGGTATAGACCATGTGCTGCAAGAAATCATGGGTAGATCAATGAGGCCATAGCATGATCAACACATCTAGTGACCTGGTATCCCCTAACCTTACGCACATTTTGATAAAATGGGAAACAAGTGGCTTTTATCATTTCTTTGGTGACACTATCTTGTATTTGTTTAAGGGGAATGTCACCATGTACTTCTTCCTGCATGCGGGAAAGAATAGCAACTACTCTATTTGGGGAATATGCACTAGTCCTCTCAAGTTCATCTTTTAGTTTTTCTAGACTATGCAATATTAACATGCATGGTTCACTATATATCCCTGGGTTTGCACCCTGTGCTAATGAATCTCTCAATTTTTTTATCTCATTACTAGTATTTGCAAACAAAGAATCTGGCACAAGTGGAACATGATCTGCATTTTCCATGTTATAGTTATATATATATATATATAGTACACCTAAAAAAGAAAATTTGACTTTGGTAAATAATATATCTAGATAAAGAGAATACAAATCTAAAATAGAACTTGTAATAATTCATCTACTCATCAATAATATTTTCATACTATTAACAATTTAAAAAGAATTGGAAGACAACTATAATCTATAACATAGCATCTTTAAATGGTTCAAATTTTAAATGAAACGATGAAAGAAAGAATAAGAATACAAAGATTAGTATAAAATTATTTGAAAATAATTGGGGATAAAAATATTTAATCTAATAGTTGTTAACATAAATGAACTTCAATTATATAGCCAAGAACATCAAAAAAATTATAGATTGAAAGCAAAAAATAAATATATCATATTACTTGAATCAAACACAAGTTTGACTTCTGTTGCATACTTGTTATAAATATCTCACATGAACCAATGAAACTCCAATGTGTTCCAAATTACATGTTAAAGAGAGAACCTAAATTGAAAAAAGAAAAGAAATTCAAAATCCATCTTTTTTTTGTAATGAGTTTGTTAAAATTTAAAAACATTCAAGAACCCCAAAATGGTTTGAAATTGATGAGCATAATAGAAATTCCTGAAGGCAAGAGGTCGTCACAAACCATTCAGTTGTGGGCTTCAAAATTTTTCAATGAATGGTTTTCCAATAAGACGTATTAACCAAAATATTCCAAATTTTTATACAATTACTAAAGATGTACAAAATGAGACCTCTACTAAATAAATTTCAAAATGCATCATTAAATGTATATTAACATCATCCACACTCTAATTAAGAACATTAAAAACAACACCAACACAAAGAGATAAAATTAAAAAGTTCCAACTAATGATGTTATAATAATCCTCCCCAAGTTGATCATCTCATCCCAATCATCATACTTAATGTTTTGGTACTTGAATCATGTTTATTATATTATGTGCTCCTCAACACTATGTAAATTAGAACTCTTAATAAACATGTTTTTTAAGAGGAAGCATTTTCTCTTTCTATTACCATAACGATTATTCTTGTTTTTGTATCTTGGTATTTCTACTTGTAGATTTTCAACTTTTTATTATGTAAATCATTCTTTGATACCCAAGTAGTTTGAAGACCCTTTTAAGATGAAGAAAATATAGATTTATCATTTGTAATCCTCATCCTTCCTTGCTACATGAGTAAATTTTTTTATGAAAACCATGTTTAGGAATGAAAATATTCAATCCCTTATGCTTCTAAACTAAAGTTTGCAATGCTTATGGTTCTTTTGGCCTTATAGATTCTTGAATCATTTTATAATATAAAACCTACATATAACCTACTTTGGCTCTAATAATTGTAAACCCTTTAGGAATTCTAAATTGTTGCATCTTATCTTGATTTTCCCACCATTGTTATTCCTTTTGAAATTTTTACAAATTAGGCAAAGAATCCTTGCACTTATATAGAGGATCCTTAGGTATGTTCTTAAAATTATTTGAGGTTAAATGAATTAATCTAAAATAAAGGCATATATGGATCTGTTGCAATTGTAACCTCTTTACTAGTGTGAACATATTTGATACCTTGATGGCATGACATAGATTATGTTGCTTGATATTGCTTTATCCATGGATACCCAAGTAAAATATGAGATACATCTAAAGAAGAAATAATATGACATAGAATAAGAACTTCCTTCATCTTTTAGACCAAAAAATTAAGGTAAAATAATGTATCCTATAGTTTCAATCAACATATCATTAGCCAATTTTAAATAAACCCTAAATATGCATATGCTTGTTTATAAAATGATGATAAAACAAAAATTATTCAATACATACATTTTATTGGTGAGTAAGATCAATAAACACACCCTTACATAGTTCATGATCCACACAAAACCAAAGGACCATTATAATTATTTGGTAATATCTCACAATGTGAAAAAGGTGTCAAAAAAATTAGCATACCTAAACCGTAAATTGATTTGTCATAAAGTGGGTGGGTAGCTTAGTGGTGGAGATTTGCATCCTAACTAGTTCATGGAAATTTCAACATGGTATTAAAGCCAAGCAAGGTGCATTTGACACCTATGTTGTGGCTCAAGGGAGTGTGTTGGAGAAATGATACACACCTAAGCTATAAAAGGACTCATCACAATGTGAGCCATTAGCTCAATAGTAGAGCATCTTAACACCAAATGGGAGGTCCTAAGTTTGAATACTGGTTAGTCCATAGAAAATTCTATAAAATTCAATCAATAGTACATAAGAAGAAGAATAAGTACCCTTATAATTTTTATTAATACCAACAAATCATTCCTCACATGTAGGTGAATCAATGATTTCAAGCTCGTCAACATGTATATGTACCTCAATCTCATGACCCTCATATAAAACCATTTTATTAGATTTATTTAGTGTAAAATATTTAAATTTTCATTAGGAGGAACAATTGAAGGATTGACCCCAATATTAACCCCCTCAACCTATTTTTTTTATCAATCAAATCCTTTATCAATTATTCCTTAATCCCATAAAATGTTGAGTATAATTACAATTAACTCTACAATTTAATAACTAAATTCTTTCTCATTATATCTTTTGGGAATAACCTTAGATTTATCTAATGGCCTAATAGGAGGAAGTGTAATCATGTTTGCACTAAGTAAATTTTGAAGCACATTTTACAAAGGAAAAAGTTGGAGGCTTTAGAGTCATAATATTAGAAACATTTATAATGTATAGTTTGTACAATGGTCATTTCCATTATTTTTTACTATCCATTTGGAAATAATTTTTCTTTTCAAATTTACAAGGGTAGGATGATGTAGATGAAGCATTAGAAGATCCATAATTAAGTGTGGTAGCCTCTAACAACTTTAGTTCTAAACATTTATCTCACTTGCACATACAAATGTTAAGAATGTATATACTTTGTAGATCCTTGTTTACAGTCAAAAAATATAAAATAATAAACTTCAATCCAACATTCCCAATATTTGCATTGACCAATTTCAATATTAAAAAATAGACCCAAATGGAAGATAATACAATCATTTAATAGCATAATATTTTAAATTTCATGGGAAGAACTTAGCCAATAACTTATCATCATACAAAAAATCCAAATATGTAAAGTACTAAAGAACCTTAATGTATGGATCTCTTTAACATTGTGCATCTCAAATCTAGGATCCAAAAATCCAAAAAAAAAATGGAGAGCGTAAAATTTTCATTAGAAATTGAATTGTGTTTGATTTTTATATGTATGTCTTTTTTTGTTTCCATTAGGTAAGTGAATCAATATTGCTTTTTCATTCAACAAGACTTTAAACATTAATGTCAAGGGTAGATAGAGGCACACTAGGATTAAGGACATGAATGAAAGTGGCAAGATGAGAAATGGAAGGTGGTGTATAAAATTTGTCGCGGACATACAATGAGTGTGGAGTGACTGCATCTATGAGAATTTATCACAGTGAGGGGAACATGGGAAGTGTAAACAAACTAATGAGAACTAATGTGGAGACAAGAGAACTATGTGCATCATAATAAGTAAGCATGAGATGAGAGCTAGGAAAAAGGAGAGGATAAATTTGGGGAGATTTGGTGGAAGGAGAAATAAATTGCATTATAAGATAGATAGGAGTAAAACAATAAGGAGGAATACATGAAGAAGAAGCTTGGGATGGAGGGAAAATGGCACATCACTCAAAGGGATTGTTGAGCTTATCCTTTTACCTATTTAACTTTAAGTACTTTCTTTCCACATGGCTTATTAATCAACATAGTATATGAAGGAGATCAATCATTGTACTAGGATTAATATTACTAGCCAAATTTGCAAGATCCAAAGAAAGGTTGTGTGCATCAAAGCTATATCTTGATTACCATTTTCTCAACAAGGGCCTCATGGTCAAATGATTCTTCTCCATTATGATAAATTTAGTATCATGCATATTCCCAATCATACCAATTTTAGCTTGATTCACAACCATGGTGGGATTGAACTATGACTTCTTACTAGGAAAAGAGGATGATTTTGGTATTAGAAGGAAATAAGGATCGAACAATGTTTAGATTTGATTAAGAAATTAGACAATGAGAAAGCACTTAAATCTAAAAACTAAATAAGATTCAAGAAAACCTTTATGGCCAAATCGTAGGACATACCAAATTAAATGGCTTTGCCAAAATGAAAAGAAAATAATTTCTTTAGAGTTTTCTTTTCTAATTAGCTAGGATAAATAAATACAATAAGTAAATACACAAATTACCTTCGAACATACAATTGAATTTAAAAATACTAGACAAGCACACTATAGAATTGACAAAGAGGGTTAGGGTTTTTAGCTTCATTTGTTATATGGAGATATTTTATTGTAATGTACATAATCAATGATATGATTCTTGATTTTTTATATGATTTAATATTATGACACCTTAACAAACCAAGATATCACTTTCATGGTTCACTCCTACATGTATGGAATTTACATTTTCATCTACAAGTTTGACCCTAAATTTGTAGTTTTAAAATTATTTTGTGACATATGTGTTTAGTTTATTTGTTGTGTTATTAGTTGGATGATAGTTAAGGTGTCCACTACGAAATGGTAGATGATGGGGAAGTGATGTTGGAGCATTTGACACTTGAAATAATGTTGTAGATGCATTGAAAAGGTGTAGATGCATTGAAATTATAGACCTCTCATCCCCTAATAGATAGTTGATAGTTTTGATATTCATTTTTCTCATGAAAGGTGTTTAACAAGACAAAAATATATGCAAAATGAGGAAGCAAAATACTATATTGAAAATGCTTTAAAAAATTTCAAACAAGTGCAATTTGAATTCAACAGTTTTAAAAATTTGCATTTAGGTTTCAAAATTAAAACAAATAGATGCATTTGAACTTTAAAAAAATAAAATTTTAAATACCTAGTTCAATAGTGTCGACATGCAAACTGAATGATGAAATTTGAAGAAGAGTAGAATGAAAATTTGCTTTTTCCAAAGAGAGAAACCTTGTTTGGTCACTGCCACAAACTCTGTTTGCCGTGCGCACCAGGGAGATAGTGACTTGTAAATGATCCAGGTGGATCTTGAAGGCCTCAAAAATCTAGTAGCTTCATAATCCCCCGGAACTGGCATTAATGCATAAAACACAGTGATACGATCCTGACGCAACTTGAAGCATGTCAAAAGGAGTTCGTTTGCTCAAGATATGCTCAGTCAAAGTTTAACAAGGGCCAAGGATGCTAGATGGTTGACTGGAAAATTGACTATCCTCAAATCGGCCGAAAGTAGTCTCAGATCGAAGAGCTCGCTGACAAGATTATGATGCAACTTGAATTGTGTCAAAAGGAGATCATAGGTGCGAGTTATGTTTGGTCAAAGATCTGGTCAAATAGGGTACCAGGGGCCGACAGGAAGTGAAAAAAATTGACCATCTCAGAATTCATCAAAATTGGCATTAAATCAAAGTGCTCGTTGAGATGATTCCGACGGTGTTTGTTTCATTGAAAACGAAGCTCGTATGGGCAAGATACGACCAGTCAAAGTTTTAGGTTGACTTGTGGATAAAGGGTACAGTGATGACATCATCATCCGTACAATATGATGTTAGCAATCCGTATAATTATGAGGTGGACAAATCCACGCTTGACACGTGTCAAGTCCGTATAATCCGTACATGATGATGTGGCATCTCCGTGGCAGCTTAGGTGGCATCCGAGTCAGCAGTCCAGGCGAATCGGGCTTGGAAACGTGGCATGATGAGTCAGCGACAACGTGGCAGTTGACATGGAATGGTCGGTTGAAGCGGTTGTCGACAGCGAATGAAATTGTGACACGTGGCTAAATGTTTGAGCAACGTGTGTCCCTCTCTCCTCCTCACTCTTTCGGCTGCAGTTGGTAAGTTTGTTTTTTTTAACAAAAATATACCCGTAGGTTTTGATCCTGTGACCGGCCGCATCCTGGAACACCCGCCGGCCATTGTGCCATGCAATGCACATTTAACTATTATATGTGTCGGCTTTGTTAAGGGTGGTTTGGCCGAGCCATAACAAATAGGCCATTTTTGTTGTTAACTACCTAACCACTAAAACAAAAGTGGTCCCAAAAGGAAAAAGGAGTTGCTATGAATTGTTAAGCATTTAATATTGTTGTTAAGCCATTTTAGGCTTATTTTCATGTATAAAAGGAGAAGAAAAGTGAGAGTGTTTTCATTCGGAGATTCAGAAATTCTGGGATTGAGGAGTCTTGTGAGAGTTTTCTCTTGGGATAATTGGGGAAATTCTTGTAGAGTGTATTCTCATTCTTTGTAAAAGCTCTTGGAGAGTTTATTTTCTCTTAGTAAAGGGTTTGGAGTGAGAATTTTCTTGTAATGGGCTAAGTGCTCTCTAGGGAGAAGAGATAAGAACTTAGTGAGTCCTTTTTGAGGATTTGTATGACTTTTTGAGTCATTTGTAAAGGCTTGATGCCTATGTACTCTTGTTGAGAGAGAGAGTTGCAGCTTTATTGTCTGAAAGAATTGTAAAGGTGACATAAGGACTAGGCAGTGTGGATGCTAGAAAATTCTTGTCAAGACAGTGTTTCAGTGGGAAGCGGATTGTAACTCAGTGAAAGACCATGGTGATGTAAAAGCAGTTGCATCATAGTAATGGCATTGATCACGCTATTTTGCGGATCCGAAGACGTAGCCAAAAACTGGTGAACTCCGTAATCAAATCTTTGTCTCTCTTTTCTTGGTGCATGATTCTATCAGTTTTCCTTACTTTCCTGCATTTTATGTTTATTTGCTCAATTCACAAGCATCGTCAGTTTTTGATCTTAAATTAAATTTGTATCCTGGTGAATCTAACAAATTGTTAAGTGATTCATAGTGTGAGTTTTACGTGATCACTCCAAAGAGGGCAATCTTTACCGTTCCTCATTCGCCCATTCAGCTCTTCGCCAAAATGGAGGTATGATTCACGATGCGTTTAAAATCTACTTTTCAAATGTAATTACTGTCTAGCTGTATTGTCTTCAACCATTGCATATAATGAGTCACTAGTTAGCTCCAGTGCCTTCATCTATTGTAATTCGATGCTTTATGTTGTCTTTCCATGATTGATTTCCTTAGTTCTTTTCAATAATAGAATTTTATAGTGGCCTTCGGTGCTTGTATGGAAACTTTAGTGTTTTGTGATTTATGCTTTAAATGCCATGCTTTGAGATTGGAATTATGTTGGATTTGTGCCTATTAATCTCATCCCTTGAGGTGTCCTGTTAGATTGTGAATGTGACTTGTTTAAGCTTTTGTATCCCTCTCATTATCTCTCAACTTCTTCTCAAATTGAACGAAAAAGTTATCTCACGTCAAGTGATAGTTCATGCTTGAAAACCATCCACTTTTATATATCTATATCATAAGCTCTATGAACTTGGATTGTGATTAACATCGAATTTCATGGGACAATCCTTGTGTTGACATTCAATAAATTTTTGGACTGGGTATTGTGAGGTGTTCATGTTTGATGTTATGCATTTCACTCATTTGGTTGTGTCAAGTATTTGAACTTCATTTTATGAATGTGTCTTGGTATGGAGGTCAATACTTAGAGTTACAAATTACTGCATGTTGGAACTCCTTTTAATAGGCTTGGATTATGTTTATTATTCACTTCTTCTTCCAATGGTATTCGAACTGCTCATGCACTTTACCCTCGCAGCTGACCTTGCTTTTTTCTCTTTCTTTCCTGCACCACCTCTCCCTCCATATTTGGTCACTATCTTGTAGCCTATGTCCACATTTCATACTTATCAAAATTGGTTTTGCATATGATTTTATATCCTTTGATTCAATGACCTTAGCATTTGATCAGTTGCTTTCTTGGTTTGGTGTCAATAGGTAGAAATAGGAAGGTTTTTGTTGCCCAGTTATTGCGTTGTACAGTATGTTTTAGACTTTTCTTTCAATGAAATCTGCATTATATACGTATTCAGTTGGGTGTGATATCTGGCTAGTGCACCATTGCATTTATTTGTGAAATGCGCTTCATTATGTGACATTCATTTAGTGAGATTTTTGACCTAGAGAATCTTTGATGGCAGTCGTCACCCTCTTTCCTCCTCTCTAACCTACGAGCTAGCCATTGTGCATACATGTATAGGGTCAGTTTCATTTTGTTACAAATTATGCATATGATGTTGATGGCTATTTTTTGCACTTGCTTTGTTATTGGCGAACTACATTTGATTTGGTTATATTGATCTCTTTGTATTTCTTTTCAATGGCTGCATTATTTTCTTATGTTTACTCATTACATTCGATTTGCTTGCATTCGATTTTATAGAATAGATATGTATGTTGTTATATATGGTATCTATTATTCGATCCCTACAAAAAGATTAGGATTCAAATTATATATATTGTTGTCTTAAAATATATATTTACTATCAACTTGGAGCGAAGAGAAATGATATAAGAAGAGTTTCAATGGGTGTTTCGCTGCCCAAATCTTGTGTTCAACGTCTTCCTTAATTTGAGTATGATAGAAGTGTCCTGATAGAGATGGATTTACATGTCTAGAAGTTATAACTACTTATATTATTAATGGTATAAGTGTATGTAGGGCGACCTTGTCAAAATATTTGACTCTTATGATTGCTTAATCAAATTGGTTGTCATAGGATTGTTGCTTTAGGCATCCTTTTTACTATTCCAAATGTCTTTATAGCAGTTTCCCTTGGTACATCTGGGGTTGATCCATTTTCTTGTTCAAGTTTTGGGATTTATAGACTAGCTCTATTGTTTTTAATGACTTACTACGTATTAGTATCCTGTAAGTTGCCGCATTTCATTACCTGATGAATCCCTAAATTTGTATTGCTTGTCTTATACCATTGATTATTAATCATATTTTAGCAATTTTTAGGATACTATGGATTTAAATAGATAATTGATGATTATATCTTATATTCAATGGCGTGTTTGTATTTGGTAATTGATACTACTTATTTCAAATTCATTTGGTGGTTAATTATGTGCTTGACATTTGTTTTAAAATATATATATGTGTATATATAGTTTTATTTATCAAATAGTTTTAGGAATGTATATATATATATAATATTCATTTAATTATTCTTTCTATCGAATGTATCTCGTTCATAAAATTTCTTGTGTAATATTTTAGTGTTCATGGAAAAGAAGAGGTCATTAATATTCTTTTCAGGAATTCGGTTTTCTTTACTAAAATTTAGTCAATTAAAGGTTTGCTAAGTAAATGGATTAGCTTATCTTATGTCAAGAATTAAATGTCGATTTTCCTTTACATTTATTTAGATAGTTGAACTCAATTTTGAATTGTGTGTGAAAGGGTTATTATTGTGAAATTAGTGGTTAGATAGTGAGTTTTATTTTTCTTGTAGAAAATTTGAATAAACATATTGGATAATTTAGTTGTTTTGGATAAGGGATTTGGGTAGGTAATTAAGTGAATTGAATTTGTTTGTCTGTATAGATAATGGAATGATTGTAGATTTGATAAATGTTTTTGATTAATTATATTTAGATAAACGAAGGGCCTATGTAAATGAAATAAATTGGATGATCTTTTGAATGTCGATCTCCCTTATATTCATTTAAGAGTTGATTTGTAAGTTTGCTATATGGGTAGTCATTTAGAACACTTGTGATTGTTATCATGATTGATTTGATTGTTGAGTGGGTTGAGTTTCGAATTGAGATTGTGAATTGGTTGATTGTTTTGTTGTCGTGGTGTTGATTTTGTAAGTTGTTTATTAGCCAAACTATAAGTTTGATCAGGTGATTAGTTGTTGGATATCTTGTGAGGAGAAAATTGAGGTCTCCCTTGGATGCTCGTTGGATGATATTACTATTGGAATTTGTGGTTGATTTGGTATTGAGTTGATTTTTTTAATTTTGATTGAGTTGAAGATCTTTTGTGATGTGCCACTCATTACTCTATACTTGTTGAGTCAAAAAAGGTGGATTGTAAATAGTCTCCTGAGATCATGTTATTGTTGCTACTTCAATGGGGAGCCTTTGTGTTAGTAATTTTTTTAGTCTTCTAGAGTTTCGATGGTGTTGGATGTTGTGGTTGTGTTGCTTAACTAAAACTGTGATAAGGCATTAGCAAATGCTATTTTATCAGTTAAAATCCCTACGGATGGCTTTAATCTGAATCCTTTTGTAAGACAGTGTGTCTTCCTTTGTATTTGAGCAGTGAAGAAAGGTATTGTTGATAGTAATCTGTATTTCAAGAATGATGTTAAAGATCTGATTGTTGAATTCTTTGTTGATGACATTATTTTTAGAGGAGATGATGCTTTGTGCATGAAGTTTTCTAGTGAAATGCAAACTGAATTTGAGATGTTTATGATTGGTGAGATGAAATTCTTTTTGGGATTGCAAATTACTCAATTAGATAAAGGAATATTTATATCTTAGTCCAAGTATGTGAAGGAATTGTTGAAGAAGTTCGGTATGGAAGATTTAAAGCTAGTTGGTACACCCATGGTGACCGGATTCAAGTTGACAATAGAAGATGATTCTCTGAAAGCAAATCAGACAAGATATAGATCAATGATTGGTGGATTGTTGTACTTAACTCAAACCAATCCTGATAATATGAATTTTGTATGTATTGTTCCAAGATTTCAAGTTGATCCAAAGGAATCTCATGTGACTATTGTGAAGAGAATTTTCAGATACTTGAAGGGAACTGTTGATCTTGGCCTATCGTATCCTAAAGATGATGATCTTACTTTGAGTGCCTTTACTGATACTGATTGGGCCAAAGGTGTAAATGACATGAAAATTACTAGTGGTGGAGCATTTTTCTTGGGCAAAAATCTAATTTCATGGTTAAGCAAGAAGCAGAATGCCATTTCTTTGTCCACTACTAAGGTCGAATACATTGCTGCTGCTAACAATTGTACTCAAGTCCTATGTATGAAGCAGATGTTGAAGGATATTAGAGTTGCATATGATGAACCTATTGCTATATACTATGATAATTCAAGTGCTATTAACATTTCCAGAATCTGGTGTTGCATTAAAAAACAAAGCATATATCTATCAAGTTTTACTTTTTGAGGGAGAAGTGGAAAAGAAGTTAGATTGGAATATGTGCCTACTAAGGAGAAAATTGTAGATATCTTTAAAAAGTCGTTGCCTAAGGATACTTTTGAGTATCTTATAGGAAAGTTAGTGGTGATTACCCCTCCTAATTAGAACTAGGGATGCAATGCAACTGCATCAATCTGGGCATTTCATAGACATATTTTGCTTTGGATTGATGTTGTGGTGGTTGCTACTCATATGGAGTAGTCAAATGATCAGAACTTTAGATGTGGGTTAGAGCTTTAGATTATTTGTCATTGATGTCAAAGGGGGAGAAGAGTCATGTGAAAAATTGGTGATTATCTAGGGAGAAGAGTTATGTGGGAGAAGAAGTCATGAGGAAGAATTGAGGAGAAAATGAGTCAGATCCTAAGGGGGAGTAAGTGTCAAGAGTTAGTTGCATTGATGGTGTTTTTCACATCATTTGTTTCCATCAATACCAAAGGGGGAGATTGTTGGATGTTGTGGTTATGTTTCCGATATGTGGTTTTCATTGATGTCAACACTATTAGCATAAATGTATTTGAAGTTGTATATGTCGAGGATATTGAGAAAATTGTAAAGAAATGATTTGCAGGTTGTCAGTGGTTAAGTGAAGTTCAGTATAGTGGTATGTTTTGTATGTTGAATATTAGAGGTTGTGGACTAAATGGTTTCTTTCTGAGTGTATCTAGTCTATCCAAGTTGAGTTTCAGAGATCCACGTGAAGATTTAATCAAGTTATGAAGATTTTCATTCAGATATTTTTTTTGTTTCTTCAGTTAGTGTTCCTGATTGAAGATGAGGCTATTTCTATTAGTTCAGTTGCTACGGATGCTTCTCTATTGGTTCTTAATGTTTTTGGATGCTTCTAGATCATGCTTTATCTCTATTGCATGTCTGCATTGATTGTTGTGATCGTGGTTGGCAATTTTCTCTTGCGTGTTCATATTTTTCATGTTCCTGGCTGACATGGTGTTGAAGCGTGTTGTGGATCTTCAAGGAGAATTTAATTAAAGTGTTTCATGTTGAAGGTGTTGATTTAGGTCCTCACTAAGTTATGACCAACTTTTTTTGATACGTATTGATTATTATGAATGATTTTGGCTGATAGTTATATTCATTTTATTATTTCTTTATGGCTGACTTGTAGCGGTGAAATTTCTTGTTGCGGATATATTAGAGTAGTTGTTTGTTCAAATTGAAGTGTGCGAGCATGTGTGTATGTGTGAATAATGTCCTAATCATTCAAAGGCAGAGTAGAGTGTGAAGAAAAGTGAAGAAGAGTGAAGAGTTGTTCATGTGCTTAACTAGAATTGTGATCAGGCATTAGCAGATGCTATTTTATTAGTTCAAATCCCTACGAATGGCTTTAATCCGAATCCTTTTGTAAGATTGTGTGTCTTCCTTTGTAATTGAGCAATGAGCTCTAGGCAGTGTGCTTGAATGCAAGTGCATTCCCCATATTTCATTTTTCATTATACTTTTAACAGGGTATAATTTTGTGGACTAACATCCACCGTGGTTTTTCCCCTAACAGGCTTTCCACATAAAAAATCTTAGTGTTATGTGTGCTTCTGATGTGTTGTTAATTTTTGTTTTCATGGTTAATAATCAGATCTAAGAATAATTTAATAAGTTGGATAAGTTCTTAAGTTTTGGGACAACTGATTCACCCCCCCACTCTCAATTGTCTTCTCTTGTTTTGCCAACAGAGGGGGAGTATGGTTTTATTTGCATAAGTTGGTATGGAGGCTAAGGATCCGGTGAGGCTGCCTAGGTAACTTAGGATGGGAGCCGACAACCTAGGAAGATCTGCATTGGGTAACCCATATCAAGCCATTAATGTTTGCATCATTTTTATGTTGTCTTACCTGGAAGTGGGTGGTTTCATGATTTTGTCATTTGAAAGTGATTGATCTTTATACTTCATTTATTTATGTGGGTTTTGGCCTTGCACTGTGGTATTGTTAATTATGGAAACTTTGTGTGAGTGGGTGCATGCCTCGCTTCATGAGATAATTTATGTGGCTCTATATGTTGTGCAAGTTGGCTTACCCAGTTATTGGACTATTGATTCTTTTGTTGCTAGTAGGGGGAGTGGCTTTTAATGGGGATCGGTGCACAAAGTGGCATATGGGTAACTCATTGAGAGTTTCTTTAATCAGTGATAACCTAATAATTAATTAGGGGGTTTGGGTAGTATTTTACTCTAATAAAAGATAATGGATGCCTCCCTCATGGCTTAAGCACTCGTATAGGCTTAAGATGAGACAAGAAGGCCTGGAATGGAAAATCAACCACCTTGTCCTCATGAAAGGTGAGTTGATTCCGAATGTGTAAGAATAGGGGCTGAGGATCGGTTGAGTTTTCCAGGGTAACCCAAGATGGGGGCCAGTAACCTATGAATATTTGCATTGGGTAACCCAAGTTGAGCCATGTGATGACACTCTTCCCTTTAGCAACCTTGTATGTTTGTTTCTCCCCTCTTGTTGTTTTTGTACCTCTAGAAGCAAATGTTTCTTGTGTTTTTTGTTGCTTTTGTTGTGGAGTCTCGTTATCCTTGTTCACTTGACTATTTTATGTTGAGATTCCTTCTTGTTATCTCCTAGCATGGGGGGTGGGCCTTAGGGTCCACATGGTCAGGTGGAACATGCTATGCACCCCATTGGGTCCCCAATCGAAGATCAAGTTGTGTAGAGTTGTACCAATTGTAGTGACTCCAGAGTCGTATCAGGGATGGAACTAGTCTTGTTGCTTTGTACTCATACATATCAGTTGTATTATTCCACGTTATTGTAATATTCATGTTTACGTTGAGAAGCACTATTGTATTGATGTAATCCTTGAACAATGTATCTTCATACTATAAGTGTAATGAATGTAATCTTTGGCATTATCTTTTGATCACTAGTGGATGCTTATCATTTATGTAATGTATGCATACCTTTGGTGCTATTATGAGGTTATTGGTTCATAATATATGATTTTAAATTGTGTTGTATTTGTGGAAATATTTATATTCAGTGTGAAGGATATAATGTAATGCAATCATGTAACCCTAAGGGACTTAGTTAGATGATATAAATATGTATGGTTTCATTACTAGTTATATATGTTAATGTACACTCATATTAGTTTACTTTAAAAAAAGTGCCATTGTTGTTAGTTAATTAGTTATCTTGTGGGGTTTGTGTGGCTGAGCGTTACAAATGATGACACCAAAATCACAAAGTAGTTGTATTTTATCCTTCAAGGCCTAACATTCACTAGTGGAATGACCAAGCACTCGATGGTATGCATAGAAAGAATGTTTTCCTTCATCATGTTTATGAAGTCCATTATGTGTAGGAGAAGGAAGAGTGAATAAGTGTGCTTTTAGAAGTCATAACAAAATTTTCTCTTGCTCAGATAAAGGATGAGGAGCAGGAAGCATACCTTTCTCTTGTGGAGAAAAGTTTGATTGCTCACAAGAAGAAGGTGCGAAGGTAGCAGACAATGGAGGATCTACATGGAGAGTATTATTCTGGCAAAGGGGATCATACTCCTCTATGAGATTGCAATCATCTTTCCTAACAAGATTACCAACACTAACCTCCTTAACATAAGTGTGATCATCTTCCTCAGAAGGAGGATCAACACTAAGAACATTACAATTTGCATTCACCTTGTCCTATGATATAGAAGAATGACCATCTTTGATAGTGGGTTCAGATGATGTTATTAGAAGGTCTAAGTGGATCATATCAACTTTATATTCTTTAGCAAAGGAATTTGTAAAGTCTAAAGAACTTCGATCATCACCAGCACATACATTCTTTTGAGGAGTAGACTTAGGATTTCTTCCTTCAGAAGGATCTTCCTCAAGGACATTTATCTCAAGAGTATCCTTTGTAGTGGGTACTATTGGAGTAAACGTCGACACAATGAAAGACACTGAAGGAATAAGAGTAGACACAACCAAGGCTCGACCAACAGCTGCCATCTCACATAAGTGCATAGCCTCATAGTCAACCTTGATTGTGACTACTTTATTGTTACAAATGAACTTAATAGATTTATGCAAGGTAGATGAGACTACACCCATAGCATGAATCCATAGTCTACCAAGAAGAAGGTTATAAGGTAACTTTTCTGACATAACATATACAAGGGTAGGTATGGTAACATGTCCAAGCTACAAAGGTAATAGTATTGTACCTAGAGCTTGTCGCCCAACATTATCGAACCCACGAATAACAACAAAAGAAGCATTAAGAGAAGATGAATCAATATTAATCTTAGACAAAAGATCGATGCTACATACATTGAGTGTTGAACCAACATCAATGAGAGTACGTCTAATGCCAATTTTATTAATGTTGACTATAATCATTAGAGGATCTACTTGCTTCTATACTTTTGAAGACAAGAGCTCTTGTGGATAGAATGTGATATTCAATGAATTCGCACAAATATATGCCATCAATGCAATAGCATTTGTCAGCCTAGCGAAAGAAGGAAAGAGGATATTTTGCAAAGCTTCCTAAAGAATACCTTGATAAATTGAAGCAAACTGAAGCAAGCCCCACAATGAGATCTTACCCGAAGTAACACAAAGTTGCTTGACAAGATCGTAGTCACCAGGTGCTTTAGTCACAAGTTTAGGTGCTTGAGGAAGGCTTGGTTGTTTATTCATTCTATTCTCATAAGTATGGGTTACCGCTCTGTAAGAGGGAGCCATAGAAGGGTAAGGAGAATCATTTTCCAATGGAACAATCTCAATAGAACAAATCCTTTTAGGAGAATGACTAGCTGGAGTTACGTAAATGACTGGTCTCTTAGGCCTTTGAGGGGCAACAAAGACATAGATAACATTTATAGAATCATCACAACTAGTAGAATAATTATTTAAAGACATATTCTCAACATCGATCCAAATAGGATCAAATGTGGAAGGAGATGCATCATCTCTGGAAGAGAGTGCATCAAAACAAAGATGAGATTCATCATTCACTAATGCAACATCTCTAGAAGAGCATGCATTGGAATGGAGAGATCCATCATTCACTAATGCATCATCTCCAAAAGAGAGTGTATTGGAATGAATAGAAGGTTCATTATTCACAAATGCATCATCTCTAGAAGAGAGTGCATTGGAATGAAGAGAAGGTAAAGTAACATTAAGAAAGGTATCAATGATATCATCTTCTTGCGACAAAATATCCTTCGAAGCCAGAGGAGTTTTGTGAGAAGGATCAAAGATACCAAGTGACATGGGTAAAGCCAAGTCACCATCACATGCATTAAATGGAATATCATTAACATTTTGAACAAAATTATATACTGAACTAATAAAAGAAGATATTAAATTCATTACATTTTTTCAATATTTTCTATGTTCTAGAATTTTCATTTTCGAAGGTCTTCAAAGTAGAATTTGAGGTTGGAACTTACGTTGGTCCATAAAATTTGGTTATCAAAGGCACTAGTATTTTAGGGACAAAACTAGTTCTTTAGGAGACCTTTCCAACGGCGCAAACGGTTCTGAATTCCGAGCACCGAGTCAAAAGTTATGACCCTGCTAAGTAGGGGTAAATAAATTCCTAGAGAAGGGGGATTCACTACTCACGAGTTGTCTTCATTTAGAGAGCCTCATGAGGTGAACTGCCCTAAACTACCTTACGAAACAATGGTGAGAGTTTAAGAATTGAAAAGAGAAGGTCATAGAGATTTTCTGGACAAACTGAAGAGCTCTCGACCAAAGGACATTAGTGCAAGACACATATGGTAGTGCGACGCACTAGCGTCACGTATGAACCAGAAAGCGAGAATGTTGCAAAAAATAGCTAAATTAATACTTCTACTCTGATTATTGAGAAATTATAGAATGCGATAAAGTAATAGAAAGTGATAGAAATGAAATAAAGTAAAGTAGAAATGATAAAGACAAGGAGAAGAAAGGAAAGAAGATGCTCACAACCACGCAAGTAACGAGACCTCCAACATGTGAATGTATTCAATACCTACATACATGATATTTTGAGAGAATTTTGGGGTTGTATAGGGGTTTGCCTCAGTCAAACCCTCGTTTTGGTGTTCTCACCTCCATAAACAACTAGACAGAAAGAGAGAGAGTGTAACCAAAATAGTCAAAGCATGTGGTGAAAGCAAAACCTGCTGAGAAGTAGAACCCGCACCACCAAGTGTGAGTGATAAAAGCAAACCCTGCTTGAGGAGGAGAACCCATATCACAAAAGAGGTGATAAAAAAAATCCCCACTTGAGGAGAAGAACCCATATCACAAAGTATGAGATGCAATAGAAAGGAGATGTGGAATCCCAAGATGCTCACAAGCATAGGACAAGGGAGATAGGTGTGAGAGCCAAAAGGGCTGCAAAGAGTGTGGCTAAGAAAGCTTAGAATTGCTTGAAGTTGTTATGGAAATCTATGTGCAAGCAAGATTTGGATAGTAGAAGGTTGAAGCCAAAGCAAGAGAGAAGCTAGAAGCAAAAGAATGGAGCTAAAAGAAGTTAGAGAAAGTTAGAAGATGCAAATGGAGTGAAAAGATTGCTTTTAAGGAGAGAAAAGAAGCTTCTCTAGCCGTTACAAGGTGTCTAGGGCCGTTACCACTGACAAAAGGTGAGGACAAGTGGCAAGCATGCTCAAAGATAGTTGTTTGAGCGTTGAAACCTTGTAGGACACTAGCGCGGCGTGCTAGTGCCTGGACATGTCACACTACAAAATGACGAGAACAGGAAAAGCACTAGAGTTGACGAAAGCTAACACGCGAAGGTAGCTATTGAAAAGGGGTGCTCAAGCATCCTAATAAAGGTAAAAGGTTGATTCAAGGGCTAAAATGAGCCTACACAAGTGCTAAGGGAGTGGACACCAAAGTGGATTCAAGAATGTATGTGAAACCACAAGCGGTGCAATTTTATGACTATACAATACTACCACTAGCATTTCCTTCTCAAAAAATACATTCTATATCATACAATACTACCACTATACAATAATATTACTACCACTAGAATGTAGTAAATAGCATATTTTTTATTACCTTATTTCTAACCAAAAAATGCCCCAATAGCAAAACCTGAGGCATTAGTGTGTATATGGAAGGGTAATGTCCAATTCAGTCCCCCCAAAATAGGCTCTCTAGTTAAGGTTGCTTTAAGTTACTCAAAAGAATATTAGCACTCTGATGTCCAATCAAATTCTATATCTTTAGTCAATAGAACAAGCAATGGTGTTGCAATCTTACTAAAGTCCTTAATGAACCTCCTATAATAGCCTGCATGGCCTAGGAAGCTTCTAACATCTCTCTGCCTTTGTGGAAGAGGTAAGGTAGAAATGATCTCTATCTTATGTGGGTCAACATGAATCCCTTACCTAGATATGAAATGGCCTAGAACATTTCCTTGACTCATCATCATAAAACACTTTTCATTAAGTTCAGGGACAAGTTATGTTCTTTACATCTTTTCAAAACCTTTTCTAGATTGGTAAGGGCTTCTTCATAAGTTTCCCTATATGTGGTGAAGTCATCCATATATATCTCCATAGAGTAATGAGCATAATCAGAGAAGATGTTAAGAACTTCCCTTTAAAAATTAGCTAGGGCATTGCATAACCCAAAGGGTAGGACAAAATAGGCATAGGTACCCTAAGGGCATGTGAATGTTGTTTTGTCCCGATCCTTTGGAGAAATATTTATCTGATTGTAGCCACTAAAACCATCTAGGAATGAAAAGTACTTCTTCCATTCTAAAGAGTCAAGTACTTGATCTATGAAGGGTAATGGAAAGTGGTCTTTCATAGTGGTTGCATTCACTATTAGATATAGGATAAATGAAGCCTACATCAAGTAGTTTTTGGAGTTCAACTTTAACTATTTCTCTCAAAGCAGGGTTCATTCACCTTTGAGGCTTTCTAATGGGTCTAAAAATATCATTTATATAGATCCTATGTATACACAAGTCAAGATCCATTCCCTTCATATCACAGTAGTCCCATGCAAAGGTTGTTGCATGTGCCTCCAACACTGTATTTAGGGAATTCTACTACTCTTCAGTTAGTGCATTATTTATGTTCAATATTTTTCCTGGTATGATTTCTAATATTTTGGATGATGCTTGCACTGATGAGAGGTCAAGTCTAGGAATGTTTGGTATACACTACTATGGCAGTAAGGAATGGAAAATCTAAGATATTTCTTTTGATGAATTTGTAGGTATAATGTTCTGGAAAGGGTCTTGTAGGCATGAAAGATAGTCTTGTTGTTGTAGGTTCCTACCACAATCATTTTGTATTATGTGAGAAATCAAATCATTTTCATCCTCATCATCCAAAAAAGGGCTACGTTCTATTGTCATTAGAGTCTATAGGGAATAGTGGTCATCCCCATCCAAGGTGGGCCATATGGTTTGCTCAAGATCAACATAAGGTTGGGCTGGAGGATAGAGGATCAATTTCTCGGTCACAATCCCATTTTATATTATCATATTTCCAAACCTACAACCTATGAATGTATCAATTTTAGCTAACCATGGTCTGCCTAAAATGAGTGGATATCCTGTAAGGTTGACCTTTGGCTGCAAGACTATGAAATCAACAGAATATTCCCATGAATATAATGCTATAACTAAATCCTCAATGATTCCCTTAGGCTTTACTGTTGACCTATCTTCCAATTGTAAAATAGTAGGTGTAGGTCTAAGGTTATCTAACTGAAGGAGTTGCATTGTTTCCTTAGTCATGACATTGATTACTGCTCCTAAATCAATCAAGGTATTCTTGATAAGGGTCCCATTAATCTTAACATCCTCTACTGGACTACTAGGTTTTGTGTATTTAGGGACAATTATGTTCCCTAGTATAATATCAACAAGGCTTCTTTAGACATGAACTGTCTAAGGATCCTTCCTTTTTCTTCCTAGTTTCTTAAGACATAGGTCCCTCACTAGCTTTATATAGATTGAGATATCCTTGATAGCTTGGATGAGAGTAATTTAGATACTTACATCCTTTAGTTGACCCAATAGGTCTGTCTCAGCTTGACTTTGATGTCTTGGTATGGCTAAGCATTCAGGAAATGGAGGATTTAGACTTGAGATAGTCTGGTTTACCTTATTTGACTTAGGCACTAGGGTTGGAGTGTCTGGATATTTAGTTATAGGTTCCTCATATTCCATTTAAGTAATTTGTGGGGATGAAGGACCATCTAGTGTTTTTCCTGACCTAAGGTGGATATCACTCATCTTTACCCCATAGGTCAGGTGTTACATAGCCTCGTTAGTATAAGCCTGTTGGATAGGCTTGTTGTTAGGGTTAGGTGCAGGCTAAGTAGGTAACTATGGTGCACTTGGTGGATGAGATGTTGGATTGGTTGGATTAGGAATAATGGCTTGTTGTTGTGGCCGAGGAGGGAGCAAAGGTTGCTGGTAATTCATGTTTTACTATTGCCATTGTTGGCCTTTTTGCCATTGTGGTTGCCACTAGTTTTGTTGTGTTGGCCATTGAGGATTATAACTAGAACTTTGAAAATTTTGTTGTGGCCACACATTTGGTTGTTGATGGTTCCAATTTTGATAAGGGTTTTTCCATTGATTTTGGTTATTTGGCTAGGGTTGGGAATTCCAACCAAAAAAAAATTGATTTCTAATTAGAAAAGATGAATTAAAATTCAAAGGGTCTTTTTGAATACCTTGTATTGGTTTCCATGGCCTTCTTTGAGAAATTTAAAATAGTTGTCCATCCTCTCCTTCAAGTGGCTGAAAATTAGGTTTCTCTGTTTTGTCTTCTTTAATACTAGCCACCCTATTGCATTTGTAGTTTGCTTTCCTTTGTCTGCAGTTGGGGCACTATTTAGTGAGCATTGCTTTAGCTTCCTCTTGCTTATTCTTTATATGGAGTGTCCAAATGAGTTGCTAGGTGACTGATAATGTCCTCCTTCATGTTGGACAGCAAATTACTCAACTCTATCTTTGAAACCCTAGTAGATGATTTGCTAATGGTGGATGTCCTTTCTCCCCTTATCTTCTCAGTGAAGGTCTTGGAGTAATTTCTGCAAACCCTAAAAATTTCTTCAACTGAAAGTTGATAATAATCCCCTTGCCCAATAAGATTGAGGGAATCCATATAGTCCTCATTGTCTCCCCTCAAAAATACTAAATTGAGGGATTCTTTAGATAGCTTGTTCTATGAGTTTTTCTTCAAAGAGAATTGGAATCTATCCACGTAGTCCTTGAATGGCTCATCCTCTTTCTATGACATTGTGAAAAATGTCATCTCTCCTCCTATCAAGTGCTCTACAATAGTCTTGGTATTTTTCCAATAAATGTGTTTTCATGGTACCCAAATTTGGAATAACATCCTTGCCTAATCCCATGAACCATCTTAGGGTAGCATCTTTTAGAGTGGAAGGAAAGAGCTTGAGCTTATGAGCATCAGAGGTATAGTCATCGCTCCTACATAGGACATCAAACTCAAACAAAAATGTGTCTGGATCTTCAATCACCAAACCATAAAAGACTAGTAATGTTGAAGGAGGGATATTCTTTAGCACAATATCCCTTTCTTGGTTGGTGATTGGGAACTCAAAGGTAAAATTTTTAGGTGGATTATCCACTGCTGCATCACCCATGGTTCAGTATGTCCCCTCTATGGGTGTAGTAGATATTGGTGAAAGGGAAGATTCTTCTTTAGTAGTAACCTCGGTTTGTTGAGTGTAGTGACCAATATCTTCTCCGACTTGTTGTATTTTTGAGGGGAGGAACCTTCCCAATGTGACTCTCTGCCTCCACATACAATAGGTAGAACTTTGTATAGCAATGACTCCTGCACAATATTCGTAGAATGTTCTGGTATTTGATAAGTAAACCTAACTGTCCTAATGCTGAAAAAAAGTGTAAACTATAAAAGCTTGGAAAAATAATTCTATGAAGGTAGCACCATCCCCAAAAATGGCACCAAAAATGTAGAGTCCCTTCTAATGCCTAATAAAATTGGTCATAATCACATAATTCAGGGGAAAACCTAGTTGAATAGTCCACTTGACATTGAAAAGACTTTCATTAAATTATTGACCAGGGCTAGTAGGCTTGTGATTGTACTAGAATTGTATGTGCTTTCAAAGACTCGATGTTACTTAAATTATCCTAGTGAGGGTATTATACGTGCTGGAAAATCATAAAAACACATAACAATGAAAGAAGTAAAGTTGGTCCTTTGGCTACGGGTACCTACAACATAGTCTGTGACTAAACTGTTGTTAACAGGTAAATATTGAAACTAACTAGAAATTGATAACTAAACCTATTCTACACTATGGAGTACTACAAGTTAAATGAATGCAATCACGAACATGAATAACAATTATTGATAACTTGATATGAGAATCTATTTTAATTGATTATGCAATTATGAAGTAACTACTAACATAAATAAAAATACGAAATGTGGTGAAGGACAATACCTCGAGTGACCTTTGCTCAGGTGGTTGTCTTCACTTAAACTAAACCAAATCTAAATCTTTAGATCAAATCAATTATATCAACGTAAGATCATTCATTACTCATTCCAAATATCACATGAAATCTTGCGAAAAGATTGTATTCAAAAAAACCATGTTTGAACAATCAACATGTATGTGTAATAACAACTAAAAATTGAAAAGTGTTTGATAACCAAATCTACAACTAAAAGAATAATCAAATTACTATCCTAAAGACTCAACCACCAGTTATATACATCAATGGGGGAGTTTATTCATAACACAACTCTAAACTGAAATCATTAATTACAACTCCCTAGATATCAGAGCATAATTAAGATTCAATTATCCTAACTACAATTGAAAAGAAATAAGAATCCAAATAGGATTAGAACTTTGCAATAATAGAATTGAAACTTGGAACATAGAATCAATTATGCTAGGATCCTAATGATAATAGGGTTCTCCTTCTTCAATGCCTTTATTGTTTTTCATAATGATGCACGATTGTCTTCATCAAGTGTCTCCATGTTGTAGTTATTATGCTCGGTGTATTCAGGAACATCCCCTGTTTTGTTATCCAAGAACTCCTTCAACTATGGGTTGCATTTTGCAGTTGTTGCGGGCTATAGTGTCTTCTCGTGTTGTAAGAGGTTTTGTTCATAAAACATGCACACAATACTAACTACCATGATTAAACACAAATATCAATCATAATTCATACATATTCACATATAAATCATGCAACATCGTATTATAACTACATTTCTATATGCTTTAACCAAGTTCAAGGTCTGCATAATAAACATAAAAGATGGCATACCATAGGAATAATTGTCTTAGGAATGTCTTATAAGTAGTATAAAGATAACATAAAACTAGCTAATAAATGGGCTCATTAGCAAGGGCTTGCAAAATATAACTATTTGACATTCTTTCATGATCCCTTACAAAACATGCCAATGCATCTGAGTCCATCTCTTAGATTTTCAATGCATTACTACCCCATGATTGCAATTCCAATATAGCAGGCCTTGATATTGCCTCTGTTAAAACATCAACCTTGACCATAGAGTTTACATCAAGTAGGACATTAAATGTAAACAATCAATTGACTACTACATGTATACGTCTAAAAATGGTCATGATTAAGCTTGTTAAATTAATTAAATATGATTTATTTAATTAATTCCCCTAAAGTCATCTACATATAAATAAATTTAATTATTTATTTATATCGTTCATCTTCTAAATTCTTCTATCTTAAATTAAATAAATAATTTAATTACTAACATTTCCACCTTTCGCTTGATTAAATTAAATAATTTTTTATAATTTATTTATATTTAATTATCATAGTATTCTAAAGTTTAAATATTTTGAATATTTAAATAATGGAATATCTTCTCCATCTCATCTTTTATCCTTCGCTTGATTAAATTAAATAATTTTTTATAATTTATTTATATTTAATTATCATTTTGGTTCTAAAGTTTGAATATTTTTGAATATTCAAATAATGGAATATTCTCCATCCCATAATCGATTTAAAATATTAAATATTTTATTTAATATTTCCTCACCCTATTTTCACTTTTAAACATAATTAAATATGAGTTATTTAATTATGTGGGTTTCCATTTTCATCTCCACTTCCAAATTAAATAAATTTAATTTATTTAATTTCTAACTCCTGCTAACTCACCCTTCCAAATTCTATCTCATCCTTTGAAATGGAAGTTTCCCTTCGAAACTCAATGACGAAATTCGAAGAAAAAGGGAAACCTTCCATTCTTCTCTCCACTTTCGAAGATCTCCCGCCATCCATTCGAACAAGCTTAATCCGGAACGTCGATCAATTTAGCCAATCAAATCCATCTGAAAACTCTATAAAAGCCCATGAAAATCCAAGCTTTTGGTTACACTACGCATAATCATTCACGTTTACACGCACGGACTCACTTTTGCACACCTATGTATTTGCACAGCCATACTTGCAATCAACTTATGCATTCATATTAGTTTTAATATCACAACAATCTTCTCATCTTAGCATAGCTTTGCATTTAGCATAGTTTGCATTTTTAATCTCGTTTTTTAGCTGTCATTTTGTTGAGCATTGGTCTGCTGATCTGAGAGAAATTTGATGCAACGATACGTTGAAGTTAGAGGAAGATAAAATGACTTCGGGGAAGCTGCTGTCACATATTTTGGAGCGCATCCCATAACTATTTAGGCGCATCCCGTAACTGTTGCAGTGCATATCGTGACTGTTTAGGCGCATTTAGTTTCTATTTACGCGCATATAGAATCTTTCTTTTGGCATACACAACGAATATTTTAAAACATTTTAATCTTTCTTACGTGGCATATTGCATTTGTTTACGCGCATATTGCATCTATTTATGCGCATATTTCATCTGTTTACATGCATATTGCATCTGTTTACATGCATATTGCATTTGTTTACGTGCATACTGCATCTGTTTACGCGCATATTGCATCTGTTTATGCACATATATCTTCTGGCGCATAGAGCTTCTGTTCAGGCGCATATAGACTGTAACAAAAACATAGAATTCTGAGTCTAATGCCTTCCGCAGACAGAATTCTTTTTTTTTTTTTTTTGAATTTCAAAATGGAGCAATCCTAGGGTAGCCACATCTGAATAAAATGAAGCAATCTAGGATAGTCACCAAACAATGAATTTTTGCAATTAAAATTGAACAATCTATTTTTGGTGAAGCAATATCTTCACCTATATTAGATCATTGTGATTTGGAATTTAAAAAGAACATCTGTTTGCTTTGACTGTGGCAATAGGTCTATGCTCTCCCCTTAACTGGGTGATCAAAATACTAGACTTGCCTTTTTAATTTTCATGCAATTTTACTGTTTCAATTACATCCTTTAGAGAGCCTACCATAGTGGGAAAAAGTACTCACCCTACGGGAACGGCTCAAGTGGGTTCAAGCCAAAGCCAGGCTATTCCACCCCACTATAAAATTTAAAGTAAATATGGGGAAACCCTCTTTTTCCGGTAGTGTGCAAGATAACCATCCCCAAAGCCTTTGTTCTAAAGGTTGGGAGGTCTCCTAAGGGAGTTTATTATTGCCGCACCGAACGAAAATCCTTACTACGAACCTAGTGTAGTGGCCAACTAAGTCAATTTTTGAACATTCTAATAATCACAGTGCAAGGGGAGGGAAGAATCTGCCCCCAAGACACTCACCATATAACTGCCAAGGACCCTTTGCTCAGGGGATCCGGTATCCACTTTCGTAACTCTGAGTACGCGCCTGGAAAAGACA
Organism: Sequoia sempervirens; assembly: GCA_007258455.2. Classification (NCBI taxonomy): domain Eukaryota; kingdom Viridiplantae; phylum Streptophyta; class Pinopsida; order Cupressales; family Cupressaceae; genus Sequoia; species Sequoia sempervirens. The sequence continues at coordinate 32,630 of VDFB02321540.1, forward strand.
AAAACACAGGCACCCCTTCAGGGGTGACACGACAATGTGAGTCGACGCAGTTCTAAGATGTGGGTTGTTGATTACTAGAATGACCTACTTGAGCATTTAAGAGTGAGTCTGTCTGAATTTTTTTTCATGTGCAAAACCTGTGAAAACATTTGATGAAAAACATTTTCTTGATCAAACACTTCATGTTAGTATAGGGCTTTAAGAACAATTGTTTTAAAAAATGTTTGTTATGTCTTCCATTACATTAATTCAGATAAAGAGATCATCCAAAAGGAACATGAAGAACAAAAACTGAAAGCCACTTAAGAGTTTTTCATATCATTGATTCAAAAACATTCCCAACCCTTTTCCCATGCTTAGAGATTGGAAGTCAACAAAGTTTCCCAAGAAATCATTGTCTAAGAGAATCAAAAAACCCAAGAAACCATTAGGATACAAGAAAACACTGCAAAAAAGAAAATTCTTGTACAAAATTCGACAAGTCTTACTTCACTATCAAGGATTTCTTCACAGATATCAGGATTTTGTTAGAGGATTCACTGATGAATATGCTGTAGATCCCTTAGATTCTCGAGCCTATTATCAAAGATTAGCTCTGTCACAACGGCATAATCATAACCAACCTCTTGAATTTGACAACATACCACAACCTTCTATAGAATATCCTTCACACCCCAGCCATGTTCTACAAATATCTTGAGAGAATTTCTTTAAAAACGAAGATCAAAATCTTTTAGAGTGTACCTTTCAAAATAGCTTTCTAATTTTTGGTTCAACTTCCCCAAACAGGATTCTGAAATCCTTCATCAATTGGAAGCTACAATCAATAAGTTAGGAGCATCCTTGATCATATCATAAGATTCCATATCTTATCGGATCAAGATATCATCACCATCACACTTGTCAAAACAAGGATCTAAGTTTAGAAGAATTTCTCAAAATCATATGCCTATCTCCACAAGGTCTCAACACAATAAACTGAAGGATACAATCCAAAAAGAAAGTCATATCTAGAACACTCAAGAATAAGGAGAAAGCAGTAATCCCCTTTTCAGCATAAATCAAAATCCAGTTTTTAACAACAACATGGACAATAGAGAAGAAAATCCTTTTCATAATTATAGAGATAAAAATTAGGTGGATAGTGATGAGGAACAAGATGAGGAACGTCTTAGAGAGGCTGAACAAGATCCAAAATTTCATAAAGCCATTGAAAAGATCTTGCAGCGAGATAAGGAAAAGTATTTTCGCTATCTAGCCAAATAGGGGGCTAAATTGCCTCATGATTTTGACACTGAAAACTTGAAAAACAAACTTGAAGAGACACCCCTTTCAGATCTTAGTGCCTTGACCCAACAAATCAAGGCACTTCAAGGACAAGTTAGAGAGTTAGAAGGGGGAACAACCACAAAGAAATACACTCTGGAGGACATATGTCCTTATCCTTTTGATAGAAGTCTCAACATGATTCCTTTTCCCAAGCATTGTGAAATGCTAAAATTTGATTGCTATAATGGGAAAATGGATCCAATCGATCACGTTAGAGACTTCAGGAACATGACATTGGAATTCACTCACGAAGATACTTACTTGATGCGACTATTTCCTAGGAGCCTTGGAGTACATTCTATGGAATGGTTATCTAAAATCACACCTTCCGTTAGAGAATTTGAAGAATTGATCAGCCTATTTATATCACAATATACCTATAACATACAACACCAAATCACCATGATAGATCTTTGTAAAGTTGCACAAAAACCTAGCGAATCCTTCATTACATTTCTTCAGAGATGGAGAAGAATGTTTGCCAGATATCCACGGCCTGTTCCCGAAAAAGAAAAGATGGTTACTTTCATCAACAGTCTAAATTCAGAAATGAGCTATCACTTGAACTTACATTGTCCTTCTTCTTTTGAGAAAATGATTGAAGATGCCTTAACCATTGAAAATGCTTTGGTCAAAAGAGGGATAATAAAGCATGACAAAGAAAATCCCAACTCATCCAACCATCACAATAATCAAGACAAATCCAAATTTTGGACTCGCAACAAAAATATGGTGAATGATGGTGTTGTTGATGCAAATCATGCCTCAACCAAGCCATTTATCCTCAGCACTCCAAACACTCGCAACAACAATGTCAACTCAATTGCAAATTAAGGAAATAATCCTCCTCCTCCTCTGAGGAACAATACCAATCAATACTCTACTCCCAACCAAGGGACTTCCAATAACCAAGGTTACCGAGGAACAAATAACAATCACAATTCTTTAGGGAATACCTCGAATTCAAATCCGCAAAGATTTTATTTCTTCTCGAATAGAAGAACTTTTACTCCATTGGGTCAACTTGTAGAATCCACATTTAAAGAGTTGATGGCCAAGAATGTCATTACTTTTCCGCCTCAACAAAATTATGAACCTAGTGTAAAGCCTCCATCATGGAATGAGGCATACTATTGTGATTATCATCGGTGTAAAGGTCATCTCACCAACAAATGCCAAGCCTTGAAAAATGACATTCAAGACTTGATCGACAATGACATCATCACAATAGAAGGAAATCAACAAACCAACGCAGACCGCCAAGCATTCCACAATCCTTTGCCTAATTATCAAAAGGGTGAGTCTTCTGAAAAAAGGTGAATCACATCAATGATGATCATATAATTAATCACCTCTATGCGGATGACAGGTAGGTAAATGTCATAAAAGTCAACCAGAAGGTGGAATATAGAGAAGTCAACACAACAACAAGAGCGCAAGCTAAAGTTATCTTGAAAGGCGCTTCTTCAAAATCCATTGAACCCCCACCTCAACATCAATATGATTTGGTCAATCAACTTCGAAAAACCCCTGCTCAAATTTCTATTATGGAACTATTAAAGATTTCTCCATCCCATAAAGAAATTCTTGAAAAAGCCCTTGTTGAAACTAATGTATCTACTGATTTGGATGTGAATCAATTTCAAGCCATGGTAGGACACTTATCCTCACCCACTTGCCTTTCATTCTCTGAAAAAGATGACGTTTCCATAACTCATCCTCATAATTCATCATTATACTTAGAAGTCATGATTCACAAGTTTCGTATCAGACGAGTTCTAATAGATGGAGGTGCTGGTTTGAACATCTGTACCATGAAGTTGGTTAAAGCTTTGGGATTTTCTAAGGACTCTATTGATTTCAGAAGAAAAATTACAATAAAAGCTGATGATGATGAAGAAAGAGCATCCAAAGGTCTAATCATGTTGCCAATCAGAGTGGGCCCTGTCATAAAGAATACTTTTTGTCAAGTACTGGACTGTGATCTTGCATATAATATCTTGTTGGGTCATCCTTAGATCCATGAAATGCAAGCTGTCCCATCAACCTATCATCAATGTCTAAAGTTTTCTTATGATGGACAGGAAATCACAATATCAGCTGATAATTCCAATATCCAAACTTGTGCCAACATGAAAGCCAGTCAAGATACTTTGGTCCCTAACAATCGAGAAGCTCATGCTAGGACTTCTCTAAAGATTGACACAAAAATCAATCAATTGACCAATAATTTTGACAAAAAGATGAAATTCAAGGATCATGGAGTTGGAGAATACTCTCTTTGTCTTGCCAATTTACCTACATCACCTCGATCACATGGACAGTCGTCTATCAGGGAACATCAAATATCAGCAGCATCAACATCAAAGCAAACACCAATAGAGCCAATTACCAAATTTAATGGACAATTCATCAAAGAAAAATTCCCCATGGAAAATCCTGAGGATATAGAAATTTTAAATTGGCTCTATAAAGATGAAGATGAAGCAGTCTCTAATGTCAAATTACCCACTGACAAATATGGAAAAGGGTACTCAATCATGCAGAAGATGGGCTATGATGAAGGACCTGTTGAAAAAAGGAAGGAAGGAGTAGTTGAACCCATTCACCTCCGCGAACTTGCTGCAAAAGAGAAAATTGGATTAGGTTATGATACTCACTCCAAAGAAAACACATCCAAACAACTGCATGGCACTGTCTTCACATTGTAAGAAAGTTTAGATTCACGTGAAGCATGTTTGACAACAGTTCATAACTTCTTGGATAACAATTCTGACATAGACTCTGCTGAATATGAATGGGACACCATTTATAATGATGAATTCTGGAGAGATAAAGAAGTTGATGTAATACACCAGTACGCTCCAACTCTAATTGAAGGTCAAGGTTCAGGGTCCCAACCACAAGAATTTGAACCACAAATCGACTATGATTCCAGTGATACTGAGCCAGATCTAAACAAACAAGATTATCATGAGGACGATATCATCATTGACCCACCTCATATCTCGGATCCTACCGACCACTCCATTATGACCTTAACCATAGCCAATTTCACACAACCTGACGATCCTATATCTTTAATGTATCCTGATCTCATTGATTGGGATTCAACCGAACCTATTGATATACCTATGTTCCCAAGTGATGAAGCTATTGTAAACTTCCTTTCCGCAGATGATACGAATGATTGTTCCACCAATGATTTTAGACACAAAGTTTTTTATCAGGAGAGTGTCAAGTCTCCTAGCTACAAAAGTAAAAACAAAAAAAAAAGATCTAATGGTGAAAACCAGAATCTGGCAGTATTAGATCAAACAAAAGATAAAATAAAGAGCGTATCCGATGGTGAAAACCTCTTTGAGGCACCAGATGATGGGAATCTTGACACTCTCCCGGAGCACTACCATGAGCGATCACCTATTCTGATTGAGCCTACAAAATTTGTTGATCTTGAGACTTCTGACAAACCAAGAATTTTACAGTTAGCTGCATCAATGACAGAGAAATAAATACCAGAGTTCATGGAATTCCTGAAAGAAAATCAAGTAAATTTTGCATGGTCTTACGCTGACATGCCTGGTCTTGATCCTGATCTTATTATGCATCACTTGTCCATCAAACCAGGGACCAAGCCGGTGAAACAAAAACTCATAAAGATGCACCCTCATGTTGCATTATTGGTTAAGGAAGAACTAAGAAAACTCCTTGATGTGGGCTTCATAAGACTAATCGATTATGCATAATGGATCTCCAACATTGTCCCTGTATCCAAGCTAGATAAAACTGTCAAAATATGTACAGATTTCAAAGATCTCAATAAAGCATGTCCCAAGGATGATTTCCCATTGCCAAATATCGACACCATAGTTGATCTAACAGTTGGCCATGCCATGTATTCATTAATGGATGGTTTCTCTGGCTACAACCAAATCAAGATTGCACCTGAAGACTAGGAGAAAACAACTTTCACATGTCCGTGGGGAACTTATTGTTGGAACGTTATGCCTTTCAGTCTGAAAAATGCTGGGGCTACCTACCAAAGAGCCATGACTACAATCTTTCATGACATGATGCATGTCTTCATGGAAGATTATGTGGATGACATATTGGAAAAATCATACACCAGAGAAGGACATCTTGAAATATTATCCAAAATATTTGCAAGACTAGAGAAATTCAAAGTTCGTCTTAACCCTAAGAAATGTGTTTTTGGGGTCAAATCTGGAAAACTCTTGGGGTACATTGTTTCAGAAAAAGGCATTGAAGTAGATCCTGCAAAAGTATAAGCAATTATGGAAATGCCTCCACCAAAGAACATCAGTCAGTTGAGATCACTGCAAGGATGACTTCAATCTATACGGAGGTTCATTACACAATTAGCAGATAAAAGTTTTCCTTTTACACATCTACTACATAAAAATGTCCCTTTCAAGTGGGATGACAAATGTGAATTGGCTTTTTAGCAAATCAAATAGTATTTAATGACTCCACCAGTTCTCATACCACCAAATCCAAACAAACCCTTAATTTTATACATTGCCGCAACAGAAACATCTTTGGGGCACTGCTAGCGCAAGAAGACTCTACAGGAAAGGAACGTGCAATCTACTACATCAGTAGAACACTAACAAGTCATGAGCTCAACTACACTTCTATTGAGAAGGCTTGTCTGGCAGTAGTCTTTGCTTCACAAAAGTTTCGACATTACATGTTGATCCATACAATCAATCTGGTTTCAAAAATTGATCCACTCAAGTATTTTTTGAGCAAAGCATCATTGACAGGAAGGTTAGCCAAATGGGTAATGATTCTGAGTGAGTTTGATATCCATTATGTTGATCACAAGGTAATCAAAGGACAATTTATCGCTGATCAACTAGCTGAAGCACCATTACAAGCAGATCATCCTTTGCACATTGAATTTCCAGATGCTGATGTCTTTACTGCAAAATCTAAACAACCATGGTCTCTATATTTTGATGGTTCTTTTACTCAACATGGATCGGGGGCAGGCATACTTTTCATCACCCCTCAAGGACACATCATTCCTAGATCATATTGGCTAATGTTTCCATGCACCAACAACATAGCCAAATATGAAGCATTAATCACCAAACTCAAAATAGCACTGGAGTGGAGAATTACAAAACTACAGGTGTATGGTGATTCACAGCTAGTCATCTATCAGATCAATAATGACTATCAAACTAAAGATAAGAAACTATTACCATATAAAAAGATGGTTGATGACTTCAATAAATACTTTGTGGACATAAAATTTACACAAATTCCAAGGCTTGATAATAAAGCAGCTGACGCTATGGCTACGATCGCATCATTGTTACAGCTCCCAGAAACTCAAAATAGTTATGAATTTCTGGTGGAACAATCATTTACACCTGCATATGATACACTTGAAAGCCAAATCATTTGCCATTTGGTAGGATCCGATTCGCCTTGGTACAAAAAAATTTATGCCTATCTCAAAGACGATATCTTACCACCCGATTTATCTTGTAACCAAAAACGCAATTTTATCTGCCAATCCGCTCGCTACACTCTTATCGTTGACACCCTATATCATTGTGGTCTTGATGGTACTTTACTCTGATGTCTTGAACGTGAGGAATCTGACAAAGCTTTACAAGAAGTTCATGGTGGCATCTGTGGTACTCATTCAAGTGGACTGATCTTATCCAAAAAATTGATTAGAATGAGTTACTACTAGCCTACAATGGAGAGGGAATCATTCACTTTTGTGAAAATATGTTCAAAATGTCAGATTCATGGGAATCTCATTCATGCTCCTGCACAAGAACTTCAACCATTCACACCAACCTGGCCATTTTCTCAATGGGGGTTAGATCTAGTGGGAAAGATTCATCCTTCTTCATCAAATGGACATAAATTCATCATCACAGCAACAGAGTATTTTACCAAGTGGATTGAGGCAGTCCCTCTTACTAAAGTCACCAACAAACAGATATCATCATTCATACTTAACTATATTATTTGTCGGTATGGCATTCCAAACTCTATTATTACAGATAATGGACGTCCATTCAAAAACCAGGATGTTGATGAACTTTGTGAGAGATTTCACATACAACATAGATATTCAACACCTTACTATCCACAAGGGAATGGCAAAGCAGAGGCCTCAAATAAAACAATATTGAAAATCTTGAAAAAGACTGTGAATGATTCAGGGAAGGATTGGCATGTTCAACTCAATCCCGCCTTGTGGGCCTACAAAACTAGTGTCTGCACGCCAACATGAGCAACACCATTTGCTCTTGTCTATGGAGCAGAGGCTATACTGCCTTTAGAAGTTGAGATTCCCTCACTTAAAGTATCATTGAAAGGCCTCACAACAGATGATGAATACAGATTTTCTCGACTCCAAGAGCTTGAACTTCTAGATGAGAAGAGACAAAGAGCAGTTGATCACCTAAAAGCATATCAACAAATGATATCTCGCAGCTATAACCACAAAGTAAAGCCACATACCTTTCAGGTGGGTGATCTTGTTCTGAAAGAGAACCCACACAATCAGCAAGACAGAGAGAAGAAAGGAAAGTTCGAACCAAATTGGCTAGGTCCTTATGTGGTTATCGCAGTCTATGGTTCAGGAGCTTACAAGTTATTAACACCAAAAGGGGACCTGTTTGACTAGCCTATCAATAGCATGCACCTGAAAAAGTATTATGTCTAAGGAGGTTATCATCATCAGAAAAAGTCCTAAAAAATCCAAAAAAATAAGAAAAAGTCCTGAAGAAATACAAAAAAAATTAGAAAAAGTCCTGAAGAAATACAAAAAAAATCAGAAAAAGTCCTAAAAAAAAAATAAAAAAGTCCTCAAGAAATAAAAAAAAAGTCCTAAAAATCCAAAAAATAAGAAAAAGTCCTGAAGAAATACAAAAAATTAGAAAGTCCCAAAAATTAAAAAAATTCAAAAAGTCCTGAAGAAATACAAAAAAATCAGAAAAAGTCCTGAAGAAATCCAAAAAATCAGAAAAAGTCCTGAAAAAATCCAAAAAAATCAGAAAAAGTCCTGAAAAATGGTTACCCTGGTGAAAACCTGGCAAACAGGCATCTTGGTAGCGTAAAAAAAAGAAAAAGAAAAAGTCATAGGGTGAAAACCTGGCAATAGGCAGCTATTGACAAGAAAAATGCAATAAAAATAAATAGTGAAAATCTAGAAAATAGACGCTATTTGGGACTCTCCATCTATTAAGCTTAATCTGCACTTAACTTTTCGGCATTCCTTTTTATGTGTCTTTTCCATCATCTTCGGGTCACACCAACACCATGTTATCATCATTTGTCTCGAGTGATAACGTCTTATCATGGCTTGATTTTCGTACATATTCATTTCAACAAGTTGTGTCAATACCAAGGGCAAACATGGGGTATACTGGGGGCAATCAACTTTCAACAGTGGGACAATGACATCGAAGCCAATCACGCAAAACAAAACAATCAAACCAAAACATCCAATCATTAATCTGTATCACAGTAGCTTTTAGTTGCGTACTTTACCATGACTCATATATGGATGATCTCTAATCTGAATAATGTTTGGAAACACAATCTTTCATTTTTGAATAATGGTTGTTTAATTTTCGATATCATTTCTCTGGAGCACACTCGATGATGCACTGAACTAGAGTGGCGAGGAAAGAGGATGATTTTTCTTTGTCTGCTATCTTGAGGTTAATCATTCATCTGTTGCAAATATGTTGCAAGACATGATTTTCCAAAGTTTATCATTGATGACAGTTCCAAATTTGCATCAGATGGTGGTTATTCTTTGTCTATTCATGCAATAAATGCTCAGGTCATCTTGGTTCAATTATACTTAGATGCTTGTGTTCACTTGCTATATCAAAAATCATGAAAGTTGTACTCAGGTCATCATTGGTGCTAATTTTCCCTTTGATGCTTGTACACACTTCCAACATTTTTTCAAACGCTCTATGATGATTTAAGCAGGCTCACCAAAAAGGCTCAACAAAATGGTTGGTTTCATTTAGTTGCATTTCATTTTAGGTTATTATACATAACTACATATTGGATTTGCATCAAGAGTTTTTGAAAGGTCAATGGTTGTCACTTTTCTTCAAACTATTTGTGGAGGACAATGCAAACATTTGTACCATTATCATTTCATTATCATTTTATCATTGCACTCATTATCATCTCATATTAATTATCATTATCATTTCATTTTCATTATCATTTCATATTAGTTTCATATCATTTTATCATCTCATATTAGTCTCATATCATTTTATCATTTCATATTAGTTTCATATCATTTCGTCATCATTGCATTTCTATTATCATTTCATATTAGTTTTGTTATCATTCATTGACATTTCATCATTTCATTCATTACCATTATTACCATCTTATCATCACATTTCCATTATAGTCATTTCATTCATTTCATTTCACTTTCATTATCATTACCATTTACATCATCCATTTATCATTATCATTCATTACATTCATCATTCATTTATCATTATCATTCATTACATTCACCATCCATTTATCATTATCATTCATTACATCTATTACCCATTTATCATTATCATTCATTACATTTACCATCCATTTATTATTATCATTCATTACATTGCATATCATATCATTTAACAATTTCATCTCATTATCATCTAATCCATTTAACAATTTCATCTCATTATCATCTATCCATTTAACATTTCATTCCATACCATTTCATTTATCATTTTATCATTTCATATCACTCCAGTTCATTATAATCTCATTTATCATCTCATTTATCCATTCATTCTAGTTACCAATCATTATATTGCATCACACATCATTTTATCATGCATCACTATTTATTCATCTCAATCTCATAGCAACATTCACATTATTTTACATCATATCATATCATTTTACCATACATATCATTTTACATCACAACATATCATAATGCATATAATGAACACAACATTCATGTCTCATCTTTTATCTACACTGAAAAATCGAAAAATAATAAATGCACATCATAAGTAATCCATTTGCATGACATCATTAGTACACATCATCAAATCATAATCATTTAAATGCATAACAAAATCCATCACATATTGAAATAAATGCATATCACATCATCATATCATAAATGCATGTCAACTCATCATCAAAATAATCATCGCCTCTGCATATCATCGCTCATCAAAAATGATACAAATGTCCAAATGTCCAATGAAACTAAAATGTCTAAAGAGAAATACAGTAGATATGATCATAAATGGCATATGCATTCTCCCAAAATAATATACATCACAACTCTAGCTGGTCGATGCTCCTGATGGCGCTGGTCCGGAAGGAGGGGGTCTACCACTGGCACCTGCATCTGGGTCCTGCTGAGGCCCCGTCACTCCCCTGCTCTAGGTATGTGTCCTAGATCTACTCCTCGTCCTGCTATGGGACCATGGGTATGGCTTTCTGTGATCCAGAGGACATAACTCCTCATATCTAACTCTATAGTACTCAGCCTCCCTGGCCATCTCCATGCCCTCTGCAATGGCATCCCGCAGTGACGCACTCTCTACGGTGCCCATCAGCCTCTAAGCCACGCCCTCAGCCTCTACTGCCCGTCACCTGAATGCATCTCTCTCTGCTGTCACCTGGGCTAATTGTGGTCCTGGGGCAGGTGCCTGTGCCTGTGTCAGCTGCGCCTGAAGCTGTACAATGAAAGTTTGTGACTATGCCAACTGACTCTGTTGACCCTGTAATATCTACACCTGGGCCTGAAGTGTAGCAATCTAACCCTGCTGTGAGGAGGATGCCATTCGAATCACTGTCTGTCTCCTGATCCCTATCCACGGTCGTCGCATAATCTGAACACCCCTCAGGATATCCAGCCTCGACCTCCCCAGCATATGTCCGCCCTCCCCACCATCATCGCCATCATCTCCATCACCATCATCTAAGCTCCACTCATCTCCACTCTCTCCCTCCTCTCCTCCGACTACTCCCTGCTCTCCGCCGGCCACATCCTCTTGTCTCACTGCCCTTAGCTGTGGTGCTACCAAAATCGGTGCTGGCTCATCAGGACTGGTGAACCGAGGAAAATGATGCGTGTGAAAATATGTAGAGTACTCATTAGACATCCCAGCATCCACAATGTCTTGTCTGTCAACCCATACCTCAAGTGCTAATGCCATAAACTCTGTATATGTGGCCTGATAGGAAATACATGGCCCCCATCTGGCCTCATCTCTGCTTCGGGCATAGTGTGCAACCCCATGCGGCATCCCCTGTGTAAACCCAAACTGCCCTTGCACCCGTAATGCCAAAAATCTCTCCAAAATGAAGGGAGTCCTCCCTATCAGGAACCGTGGAATACACACATACGACATCTCGATGTCATCTGTTGCCCATGGCTCACAATTAAGATACGGTCGCCATATCACCGTATCCATGTCATCTAGCAATCACCTCCAGTAATCTACCTCACCCAGCTTGGGATGGGTAAGGAAGATCCCATACATATAGATATAGGGCCTACCTAGTGGCCTAACTCTGGGGCATGCTGGTCTCGTCACAGCAAAGTGCTCCTATGCCTAGATCTGTAGCAGTGTCACTCTGCAAGACAAACTGGTTGATCCTCTATACACCACTTGGTGCAAATCATGGTAGAGATGTGCTAGCACGCAGCTACCCTATGCGTATCTCCTCGGCTGTAGCAACATCTGCTCTAGAATCCTACCCCATCCCATTGATAATCCCTTTGCCCGACGATATGGACAAAGGAAACCTCCAATGAATGCACCTAAAACTACCGACAAGGCAGGATATCTGCCAAAGTCTGCCCACAGTACCCAGTACCTAGCAATCTGTGCATCTCCGAACACCCTCCTCAAAGCATCTGTACCCCCAAGCTTCTTGTGATCATAATACACAAGGGCTCCAACCACGGGGATACCTAAGATCCTGTACACGTCCTTAGGAGTCACTGTCACCTCACCGGTCGGCATGTGAAAGGTATTGTGATCCGAATGCCATCACTCTGCAAGTGCCATCAACAATCCTCTATTGACCCTAATCAGTGGCATCGCCAACAAGGATCCCAAACCGCAGGTATCAATCAACGCTTTGTCAGCAGGTGTCAACTCAGGGATCCGATCCCATCTTGTTGAATGTCGCTCTCTAATTTTGAGGTTTTTGAAAACTTCCTATTTTCATCACAATGGTAATTCATCAGAATCATATCAATCATTTAAACAATATCAATCAGACTCATATCTATCAGTGACCTACGTATATCAATGACCTATATCAAGTGATCTATATCAGTGACCCATATCAGTGACTCATATCAATACATCAAATCAACGACCCATATCACACAATCAGTCTTATCAATCAAATCAAATCCAATCTATCTAGCTGGATATCATCTCAAATCTGTTCCACAATCAATCGCTATTTGTTTTCTATCGCAGAAAGCAAATTTATCAGAAATCATATCAATCATTTACTCTTTGTTTTCTATCCTAGGAAGCAAAGTTATCAATCATCAGATTATTCTATCATTTTCTATCCATATCAGCATGATGACACAACAATTTACCTATCTCTTGACCAAGGAAGCAAGACAAATCATCATTTTCACGTTACTATCATCGAAACATCAATTCTGCCTAGTTTACCATATGCGTCGTTCTTTTTATGGGATGCGCTAAATCCCGTATGTGCGGTTCTTTTTGCCCTATGCGCCTAAACAGACCCCCTATGCGCGTTTTCCTGTATACGCCACTTTAATCACCGTATGCGCCGATATTTTTACTAGATGCGTGGTTTTCCTCTATGCGCGCCTATTTTCCCTATAAGCGCTCTACCCCTAAAATTTTCTATCCTACCCTATATGCGTGCTAGTTTATACGGGATGCGCCTAACTGGTTTTATCCTGAGTTATGCTCTATGCACGTTTGTTTCTACCCTAAGCGCGCTTGTTTTTTTCGAAAGCGCGTTGAAACTAATCTATATGCGTGCATACGTCATTTTAAAATTTAAAATCCGCAAAAAAGCATGAAAAATTTGATTCAAACAGAAAAATTCGAAAACAAAAGAGGATGGATCGACTCACCGGTGGTCCATACGCAGCTGGCCTCTGATATCGGTGCGATCTCTCGAATCAGTGGCGATGATAGGGAATCTCCATGTCATGATGTCACTCTCACAGCTACAGTTTCACTAAAGTCAAAAGTGCAAATGACTTGTCTTTTTCAACCTTTTTACCTTTTAAAGGTCAAAAAAGGGTAAATTTGACTTTATTTTCAAAATGGACATTTCTTTTTCATCATTTGTCGTGAGCTAAACCACTCTCGCTCATCCGTGATTTACCTTCCGAGGGGGCATCATCATCAGAAATATCAAAAGCATATTAGTGGGACAAAAATCTTATTTTCTTTGAAGCAATGCGTTCTACACATCACTTCAAAGAGGGGCAAAATGTATACGTCTAAAAATGGTCATGATTAAGCTTGTTAAATTAATTAAATATGATTTATTTAATTAATTCCCCTAAAGTCATTTACATATAAATAAATTTAATTATTTATTTATATCGTTCATCTTCTAAATTCTTCTATCTTAAATTAAATAAATAATTTAATTACTAACATTTCCACCTTTCGCTTGATTAAATTAAATAATTTTTTATAATTTATTTATATTTAATTATCATAGTATTCTAAAGTTTAAATATTTTGAATATTTAAATAATGGAATATCTTCTCCATCTCATCTTTTATCCTTCGCTTGATTAAATTAAATAATTTTTTATAATTTATTTATATTTAATTATCATTTTGGTTCTAAAGTTTGAATATTTTTGAATATTCAAATAATGGAATATTCTCCATCCCATAATTGATTTAAAATATTAAATATTTTATTTAATATTTCCTCACCCTATTTTCACTTTTAAACATAATTAAATATGAGTTAATTATGTGGGTTTCCATTTTCATCTCCACTTCCAAATTAAATAAATTTAATTTATTTAATTTCTAACTCCTGCTAACTCACCTTTCCAAATTCTATCTCATCCTTTGAAATGGAAGTTTCCCTTCGAAACTCAATAACGAAATTCGAAGAAAAAGGGAAACCTTCCATTCTTCTCTCCACTTTCGAAGATCTCCCGCCGTCCATTCGAACAAGCTTAATCCGGACCATCGATTGATTCAGCCAATCAAATCCGTCTGAAAACTCTATAAAAGCCCGTGCAAATCCAATCTTTTGGTTACTCTATGCATAATCATTCACGTTTACACGCACGCACTCACTTTTGCACACCTACGTATTTGCACAGCCATACTTGCAATTAGCTTATGCATTCATATCAGTTTTAATATCACAACAATCTTCTCATCTTAGCATAGCTTTGCATTTAGCATAGTTTGCATTTTTAATCTCGTTCTTTAGCTATCATTTTGTTGAGCATTGGTCTACTGATATGAGAGCAATTTGATGCAACGAAACGCTGAAGTTAGAGGAAGATAAAACGACTTCGGGGAAGCTGCTGTCACGGTTTGCACATTCTGTTTATTTTTTAGCTTTCTTGATTTAATGTTTTATTAATATGTGTTTGATTTCGTTTAAATTGATCCAATATTTCACACACACACTACACAACAATCTTCACTGTACGTGTTGCAAGCACATGCAATTGCATTCACATGGAATTACCATGACATAAAATGGATATATCCTTGCTTATGCATGCACACAAATGGCATTAATGAAGGATACAAATCGGTGAGGCAACCTCAAAGAAGAATAAATCTAGTTGTACGTGATATAGTTAAGGAAAAATTACAAAAGTTACTAGATGAAGTGTTTATTCATCCAATCTTTAACAGTCAATGGGTGTCTCCATTAGTAATTTTACCCAAGAAGGGAGGGAAATAGAGAGTATGTGTTGATATTATGAATGATTCATTTCCGAATGAACACTTATTTGCCCTCTCTTTGCATACACCTTTGTATGCAGACATAGCTAATTATCTAGTTGCGAGGAAAACACCACCACATCTCTCACCAAGGGAAAAGAGATATTTAGTTGGATATCTATTTTACATAGGGCCTAATAATATAAAGAGGAGGTGCATTAGGGAAGATGAAATCCATGACATTCTCAAGGCATGCCATGATGAACCTTATGGAGAACATTTTACAAAAAAAGGACAACTTTGAAAATCTTGAACACCGGCTATTATTGACCAACACTTCACAAGGACACAGTTAAGTACATAAGAAGGTGTGATAGATGTTAAAGGATGGAATGACCAATTAAAATTGATGAGATGCCACTTCAACCACAACTAGTCATTGCCCCATTTGACAAGTGGGGACTAGATTTTATTGGTCCTATAGCTCCAACATCAAAAAAGGAATGCATCTTGGTTAGTAAAAATCGCCTTACAAAGTGGGTAGAGGTTAAAGCTTTACAATTTGTCAAAGATGGAAATGTTGCTAAGTTTGTCTATGAAGATATATTTACAATATATGGTGTTCCTAGGGAAATTATGACAGATCAAGGGCCTCAATTCACATTAGATTTGATTAATAAAGGGGTATTAGAATATGAGATTAGACACGAGAAATCTACTCCTCACCACCCTCAAGCTAATGGAAAAGTGAAGGTTACCAATAGAGAAATAAAGAGCATTCTTACAAAAATAGTATAACTCCACAAAAAGGATTGGGCACCACAATTACTCGAAGTAGTTTGGGCTTACAAGACAACCTGGAAAAAAACAACAGGCTTTACACCATATGAATTGGTGTATGGAAAGAAGGTTGTCCTTCCAATTGAGTTTGAGTACAATACTCTCATAACACCAATGCAATTAGGGATGGATATATCAACAACACAGAAGGAGAGGTTCCACAATCTCAATGCTTTAGACATGAGATACGTGTGGAAGCCATTCACCATACTAAGATTGTATTGAAACAAAGGATGCTATGGCACGATCAATTGATCAAGACAAAACAGTTCAATGCAGGTGACTGCACTCTACTTTATGATTCTAGGTACAAAGATCATAAGGGAAAATTGCAAATAAGATGACTCGATCCATGTGAAATTTAGAATGTTTTTCCAAATGGAGCAGTTCAACTAATAAATATTGATGTCATAAGGTTACCACTCTTATTCAATGCCCATCGAATGAAGCTTTACAAGAGGCCACTAAAAAAGGATGATTTCCTAAGAACATACAATATCAATTTGAACCTGAATTACATAATTCACCAGCAACTACCAACACTACATCAGAAATATCAACAAACAAGCTACACAACTCACCTACTACTATTTCCCAGGTATAATTCTACAACACTTATCACATGCACATACATGCATAGGTAAAACTCGACAATCTTCATTTTTTGGACCTATAGTAGAGCTCATGGGACCTATAGCATCAAGCCCTAAGGCGCATCATTCAGAAGGGACCAATTTCTTTAGTAGCCCATAACACTTGCACATTCATCATTTTATTCATTCCCTTAGCAACCATCATTTATTTTCATCTCATGCAACTTATTCATACCATAACATGTAGCAATCACCACTCACTTTTATATCACCCATACCATACAATAAATTCTACTATTCACTTTCATCTCACGTACATTCTACTCACCATTCCCACTTCTTTTCCATGTGCTATGCTCATGCCAAGTTACTTTTCAAACCATGACCAGCTGCAATACTTTTCCATCAACTCATATCATTTCAAATCTTTCCCCATGTTGCATGGTAGCATTTAGTAAACTTCACATGTGCTAACTATCAATGTTTTTGATTTTCTTTCATTTTAAAATTAATGGTCAAGTGTTATATCCTATTTTTAAAATAGTTATCCATAAATTTTCTCACTATTTAGCCTTTGTACAAGCCTATCATTACCATCATAAGTTCCCATGTATATGGGACATATACTCATCTATAAATGTTATGGACACATTCAATAAACTTAAATTTGAAAAGTTGAAAAGTAAAATTCACTATTGGAACAATATAAATTTTCAAGGGATATTTTAAATGAGGGTAAATTTATTTATTTATTACCATCATTTAATTCCTTATGGAAATTTGATTAATTGTATGTTTAAAGTTAAGTTCAACTATTGCTAAAAGTCTCTAGTAAATGCTAGTACATTAATTCCTCTGTTTGTAATTTTTGGAATAATCTTCGTTCATGAAAATGACTAAATCAATTTAGAAGCTTGGATTATGTATTTGTTAAAATTTAAAAATTATAATGATTATGATTGACTCATTCATCAGGGTATCCATGTTCTTTTCTATTTGTTCTTGTGTCTGAACACTCTCTAGATTCATATAATTAAACCTTGGGGGAAATTTTATAAAAAATATTTTTCCTTTCAAAATGGCTCTTTCGTACACTTGACTTAGTAAGTGGTGACCATTTTTAGGGTGAAAAGAAAGACTATATTATATTTGAGGTGCATTTTCACCTCCTAAAAATTAGAGTAGCATGTTTATTTTGGAAATTTAACATATTGTCATTAAGAGTGTTTAGTTGATTTATGAAAATTTATCAGGATTATATTGTTGTGGATTTTTTTTTGTGGTTGTGTTATTGTCTAGTGATGTGAAAAGTGGGCATTACAACCATCTATTTGCCTATAAATGTTACACACACATTCAATAAACTCAAGTAATCACCATTTCCAACACTCTATCCTGCAAAGTATTAACTAACACATATTAATAAAAATTGAAAGAGGGATGGAGTCGAGCGGGAAGAGGAGTGGGGGAGGAAATTTGAATTATGGGGTTGTTGATGGTGAGGATGGAAATGATGTTGATGAGGCAGATGGATTTCTGCTAGAATGGTTGTTGTTGCCACCCTATTGGGTTGAGTTGGGGTGGTTTTAGTTGTTGTCTATGGCCTGGAGGGTAGTGTTGTTATGAGGCTACTTGTTGTTGGCATCCCTCTAGGAAGCGGTAGTGTTTTTGTTGCCTTATGGAGCTTATTTTAGGCTTGGTGGGTGGCATTTTTTTGCTTATGCTAGCTGTTTGGGCACCTATGTTGGATCCTTTTTCCTCATGGGTCTTGCTACTCTTTTTTGGGGTCATCCTTGGTTGTTAGTTTCTCCCTAGTTTTTGTTCTTTTGGTTGTATCCTTTTCTTCCAGGGTTCTATCTTAGAGTGTGGGGTGGGTTGTTGCCTTCTTCTTCTAGTGCTTTCCCCATGCAACTCCCTTGGCCGTTTTTGGTCATGGGTTCTTTTGGTCTCAAGAGGGTTGGGCTTATTGATTTTTCTACTATTGAGACTGTGATGGAGTGGTGGGTTTCCCTCCATGTTGTTGTTGTGGGTGTTGGCCTAGTTGTGGAAGGTTTCTCCCCTTGCCTCTATTCTATTGTTGTACGAGCGTTGTTGTTTGTCTATTTTTTCTTTGCTGCCTTTATGCTGGTGCTGATGTTTAACTGTTTATTTGTGTTTGTTGCTGAGATGACGTTGGCTGGGCATTGCTTTAAGGTTTTTTCTTATCCTAGTCATTCTTTTGGCTGGTGAAAGCATTGGTTTCCCTCTTCTTTGGCAGGGTGTCCTCTTATGGTGTGGCTAGGGAGTTTTTCCCTTTGTTGTTTACTCTTATGGCTAGCCTCCTATATGGGATGGCTCGGTCTAGTCTCATGTTTCCTTAGGATTCTAAGTTCATTGTTTTTGCAGGAGTTTCTACTTTTTCCTTGGACCTTGAGTTTCCTTTAGGGGTGGAAACTTCTCCTATCGAGGTGGAGGCATCTTATTTTGAGGTGGAGGCATGTGTTTCGGTCAAGGTTTCTCTACAACTACTCCTTTTGAGGTGGAGGCCATTCCTATGGAGGTGGAGTGTGCATTTGTTGGAGTGTGGTTGTTGTTGTGAAAAAAAATTTCTTAGTTTTTTCTCCTTTAGAGGTGGAGAGGCAGGTTTGAAGTGTTTGGTGGCAAATTTCATCAATATGGAAGTTTTCATTGTCTCTTTATTCTGGTTTCTTAAGTGGTGCTCCTTTTGTCACCTAACTAATTCGGGTTGTGTTGTCTCAACAATGTTCTGTATGAGTGCTTGGATTGCTACTACTTGGATATTGCAAGTAGAGTTTGGTGGGTTTAAGGTCACCATTAAAACTTGGTTTGTTGTGAGGGATTATGATCCCTGTAATCTGGTTGTAAGAGGGTTTCAGGTTCCCTTTTAAACCTTTTTTGGATTCAAGATCCCTTGTAAAACTTGGTTGTTTTGGGTTTAAGGTTCCCTTCAAAACCTTTTCAGATTTGTGCAAATTTGGGTAGTCATGTTGTTCATTTGGTGACATGCTTTTGGTTCGCTGCTGGTTGGCTATGTTATTTTCATGTGTAGCTTGTTCTTCTTTGAGCGGGTTTTAGGTTCTTGTCAAAACCTATTTGTAAATGGTTTCGGGTCCATTCAAAACTTGTTGTAAATGGTTTTGGGTCCATTCAAAACCTATTTTTCCCTTATAATAAAAAAACTATAACCTGCAAGCCTCTTGTATATAATTTTCAAAGATTCAAGAGTCCAATACTTTCTATAACCTATTTCATTCAAATATTGAAAAGAAATGCATCAATACGTTATAAAAATGAAGTTTCCAAAATTATTATCAAAGTTGAATACAACCACTAGAATTTTATCCTAAGTGTTTGAACTTCTTGTAATTATAAAGCTATTTCCTTGCACTATGTTTTACCTCCGTTACTACTTTATATATCAATTTACAAACATGGTTAGGATTCATTTCAAGACTACAAATGCATAGGGTTTGCATTGATTCCCTCATAAGTCACCCTAATCCCTATAATTTAGTTTTTTGGGTAGATTTATGCCAAGGATTCCAAAATTTAGTAATCCCTAGGTCAATCAGTTAGTGTAGACAACATGGATTATAAATCATCAAAATAAGGTCCAAAGACTTAGTTGAGAAACTCACTTGAGCATATAAGAGGTTTAAACATCATCAAGGAAGGGGGTCCTCACTGATCACATTGGGGATTTAAAGATGCACATTAGAGATGTCATAACCTTCATCAAATTTCTTTATCAACCCAAAGTTGTTGGAATGGGTATACAATAAGTATGATCCGAACTTATAGGACTATCAAGGGTGTAGATAAAAAATCCATGTTCACTATAAATAGAGCACTAAAGCAATTTTTTTTTTTTTAACTCCATATTTATGTAACCAATTATCTTGAAAATCTTGTAATATAATACAATAAGGATAGAATTTGTTACAAATTCAAATGGCTCCCATGCTATAGGTTTTAAAATGATAAGACCATGAAGAAATTAGATCCCATTCCTAATAGTGAACTTGAGCCCTTTGACTTAGATACTTTTGAGGAATATTTTAAAGTAACCTACCAAGCTATTTGTCAAGCATGGGAATTGACACCAATTAGGAGGTGGATGCAACTATAATGGTGTTAGCTATATATATATCCAGAACTCATATGTCAAAAAGGTATTTGACTATGGGTAGCTCTTGGTTGAAAACTTACATAATGAGATATCTAATTTTCAAAATATTGGTTCAACTCAAACATTCATATGGTACTTTATATCATTCCACATTTTTATACGTGTCTTTATAGAGGAGTGGGAAGACACTCTAGGTGTAGTTGCACGTAGAGGGACTACCTAAGGTTATCTATATCCTTTGCTGATGAGAATAGTAACATTGGCATGAATTATAGGTATTCAAATTATTATATTTTTTAAGATTATTTTGTTAACTCACATTTTGAAGAAATTAGGACACGAGAGGTTGAGGCTTACTTGTGAATCAATCAAATTATTAAGGCCCATAAAATTGGGTAAAAGAAAAAGATAAGTCACAATTAGGGAAACTAGCTTCTTTGTGATAATTACATTATCATTAAAGTTCATTGTGCCACAATTTCTCCCCATAAGCTTCCAAAGTGGGTGCTCCAAAGAGAATAATTTTTTAAAGCAATGTGGAAAATTTGAACAAATTCAATCAAGTGAATTTTATATAGCACAAGAAGGGATTCTTCCTACCCCCATAGGCCTAGTTTTTAAATTTTACCAAGTTGGGTAGAGAGGGTTATGACAAGTTGGCTAACACAATCAATAAATTTGGCATGAATAAATTTAGCATGAAAATTAAAGATGCTAGATAGTATGGCCCTAAAAGGTTTAGTAACAATACAAGGGAAAACATTAGGAGATTAGGATATGGAAATTATTACTTGGAAAGAGATGATTTGATTGGAAATAATTTTGACTTAGTAGAGATTGAACATTAAAAGAAAAAATGGAAGAACATTGTTTTGGTGGAAAGGAGTAGAAAGTCAAACAACCCCAAATATAAGGAAGCATTTTCAAAGGTTCTAAAATTAATTGAATGAATGAAAATAAAGTTGGAGAATATTGATATATTAGCAGTGATGCCACTAAAGTTAGCATAGAGAGAACCCATGGTTCATGTTGTAACTTTGGAGGAAATGCTAAATATTCCTCCTACATTACCTAGGCAATAAATAACCATGTTTGTAATCTAGGGTGTACATGATAAGTCTTCTCTCCCAAGAAAGTTGCTAGATTCATGGTCATTTCTAAGGGTAATACTCTCATTGTTGTAACAACTACCTAACCATTGGTTAGTTATCTTGGCACTAAGCGTTTTGAGAGTTTTATACTAGAAGATGATCCCATAAGGAATACGCTAATGGAGGCTCTCTACTACAACTCCACTTTCCCACACAATAATTACCTTGATGGAAAATGACTATGGATGTTGTAGAGGACGTGAGGAAGAAGGCTTGTGAAGAATTATTGATATATGATGGATTTAGCAAGACTTAAAAATTCAACATGTTAGTCTTCAAATTGAAAGTTTAATCCAAAATATAAGAGAGAGAGAAACATGCCACATTGAAATTAGTAGTTGAAGAACAAGATACAACCCAAAGTGTTGAAAGAATTCAATTTTGATATTGAGAAGATCACTCTTGAGTCTAGTGAATAATATTGATTGAAGATAGTGGATGCCACTTGCTATTAGGATGAAACACAACCTCTACAATTACAATAAACACTATTGGAAGAAGTAGAGAAAAGGGGGATGCATTTGAAAATTTAGAACAAACAAAGGAATTCTACTTTGGAATAGAGTACCATCCAAAATATGAGACCCTCATAATGTGGTCCATTTCCCTTGAACAAAATATGCCACAAGTATATGAAAGCTCTTAAGAATTGCGAGGGAAATTGATTGTGCAAAGAGTTGATGACACTATAGCCCTTGAGGAAACATATTTAGTAATTAATAACACCATGTAAATAAGGCAACCGCCAAGAGGTTTCAAGTAAATTTTGATAAACTACAAGAAGACAATGCTAGGATAATAAGTGAAATAATAAAGAAATGACAAATTCATAAAATATTAGAGTCCAACTCTTAGAGAATTCCCCAAAGAAGATTGATTTTCTCCCCAGCATATCATGAAGTGATAATGTATTGCAATAAAAATAAGCGAGTTGGATAAGCAATTACAAGCAATTAAAAATAATAAGAAAGCAATGCAAATAAGTGTTAAGAGAGACATGAAAGAACTAATAAGGGGCATCTTCAAGAAGAGGACATGCAAAAAATAATAAGGATAATAGATGGTCTATAGGAATTCCATGTGAATGTCCAAAAGGCCCAAGCCCACATTCAAAGTGTTTACCTTGTCTTGGTAGAAACAACTAAAAATTGGAATCCTAAGGTAATTCCAATGAAAAACATTTATAAGAATTCCAAGTGTAATCTTGAAAGCTGAATAAGATAGAACCCATATATGAGTCCACTAAGTTAATGTATGATGTGTCTACTTTCATTGGTAGGATATGAAATATTTTAGAAGAGAGGATATACAAGTTCAAATATCTTATGGAATTAGGCATTCCCTCTCTATAGGACACATATGCAGTGAAAAGGGCAATGCAGTGCTAGAAGGATGAATTTAGTGTCATGGTGTTTATTTTTCTAGACCCTCTTTTGAAAGATGAAAAGATGGATCCAAATTTGTGTATCCCAACACCCCCTGGCATGATAGGGATATGATAGGGGTAGTAACCCCCACATCCTTGCCATATCTTTTAAGAGTGTGGTGGGAGGAACCACCCTTATAGCCCCTTTGGGAGCTACATGGGAGGGTTAGCTATCCAAAAAAAACCCTATTTTTTTATGTTTATATATATATATAATTTATTTTAATAAAATAACTACCCCCTTCCATCCCAACTCCACTTAGTTGCCTCCTTTACTAGAGGTGCCACATATGGGCCACTCATGGGCCACCCAATAGCCAACAAAGGGATAAACCTCTCTCCAACGAGTTTATTCATTTTAGAAGGGTAACTTCATAGGCCTCTCATTTGTTTGAATGAGGATCTTTTCTTGAGTATTTTTTTTGAATTGGGGCAAAATTTTGTGCTCTTTATGATAGTGTAAAAATTTATAGTTTAGACTTCTAATTTTTCTCTAAAAAATCATTTTATTAGAGATTTACTGTATAATTCTCATTTTGGAAACTTTGAAGGGCCATATCTTACATATACATATTCCTTTTTGGTTATTTTTTTGAATGTGTACACTTTTTCTTGTACTCTGTGCTAGTGACTTTGATTTTCTCTCATATTCTAACAAGATTATACTTTTATTATTTGATCCTTTTTCTAGATATTATATGAATCCATTATATGTACTTTCAAATTTGTACACACTAAAATAAAATGCCACATATATTTTTGTGTTTTGAATTTTTTTACACATTTTATTGTGTCATTCTTGAACTCATACTATTTTATAAAGTGTCATGGGGGTTCGTTGTGAGTTTACTTTATTATTTTCCATCACAGCCTTGTCCACCTTCACACACATGCAATATATGTAAATCATATTAGACCTAATATTGCTATTTCATCTATTTGTTCTACATCATGACACAATTTCAATGATTTTGTCATACCACCTCCTTGCCAACATTATGAGGGGTGTCATATGGTTATTCTAATTCTTCCCTGGTTTTAGTGGAGCAATAGAATCACCTTTTGTGTTCATTAGTTGGTTTTAATGTTCTTCAAATTATAAACACCTACACTTTTTTCTACTAGATTATTGCCATTTTTTAATAAATTAGTGTGAATCACCATTTATGCATTGTTCAAATAGTATCATTAGGGTCACTTGTGCAAAATTTTGTCTCATTGATCTTGATCCTCATTTTGATTTTGGTGGAGATTCTTCATATCTACTAGTATACCAATTATTCTTTAGTATACTTTGTAGCTTCTTCATGCTTCATGGAGTTCTTCGTATTCATTTTCTTGTTCCTAATATTTATAGGACAAGTTGTGAGGTTTATTTTTCCTTATTTTTTTTTTCTTTTGGAAAGAGGTTTTTTCCTATGGGTTTCTTCCTTTTCCCCACTTGTGAGAGACTTGTTTGTATATGTGTACTATTGTGCATGCTTTGCACACACAACCCACTATGGGTAGGGACCCCCTCTTTTCGCTCTTGGCGGGCTGCTTTGCTCTCGTCTCGTTTTGCATGCCCCTTTCATAGAGCCTAAATTGGTCATGTGCCTTCAAACAATCAAATTATCTTGACCAAATTCACCTACTTGAGTTTCACCAAGTCTTTTGCTTTTGCGAAAGTGCCCCTGCGGGTTTCCCTTCACCCGTTGCCTCGGCGTCCTCCAAGCCTTGTGGACCCGCAATTGCGGGTCGCCACTCATGTTTTGTTGTTGAGTAGTGACTAATGCCCAACTTCCACCCGCATGGCAGGCTTCACACTTAGTTTCTTTGTTCGAGCCTTGACTGAGCATCCAAGCGAGCGTGAGATTCCACATCTCACCTAACCTGGGTCCACCATACCAATAAATTAATGCATGCCATTAGTGGCAGTTGGCCCATAAACGTTGATCCATGCCCTTCATTTTACTTGGGGCATTCAAATATGGAGAGAAGCAAAGTCCCCCTTCCTTTTTTTTGCTTTTTGCCTTGTTCCTGCTAACTTGGTCCTTGATTGCTTGATTCACTTTTTTCTTCATTTTTTGACTTTGGGGACAAGTTTCCTATGGATTTGAGATGTTTTTGTGGTGCCTAAATGACTACCAAGGTTTTGTTAAATTTTAGGAAGTTGTAAAAATTTCATTCCGGAACCCAGCCCCTTCGTGGCCATTTCCAGAACTCCTTCCCTCCTTTGTTGTTTTGCCTTCCGTCCGCCCCTGATGTTTTAGCTCCTGGAACTCAACCCCTCTGTGGCCATTTCCAAAACTCCACCACTTTGTGGATGTTTCTGGAATTCTGTCCCTCCTTTTCCATTTTTCCTTCCATCCGCCCCCAACGTTCTGGCTCCCAGAACTCAACCCCTTCATGGTCGTTTCTAGAACTCCACCCCTTTGTGGCCATTTCTGAAACTCCATCCCTCCTTTGCCATTTTGCCTTCCATCTGCCCCCAGTTTCTGGCTCCTGGAACCTAGCCCCTCCGTGGCCATTTTCAGAACTCCACCCCTCCGTGGTCATCTGGAACTTTCCTTCCACGTCGCCATCCCTCCACAACTGTTTTGCCTCTCATCTTCCGTCTGCCTTCCCTCTGCCATCGCCATCGCCTGTCGCTCGCCGTTCATCATCCTTCCGCCCTGTGGCGTCCGCACCCCCGAGCACACATTAATGTTTATGGTCCAAGTGAGCCCCAAATGATGAATATTATGATCTTTTGATGATGCATGAATGGATCTAACAAGGAGTTTGCAGGATTTGACTAATATTTTCCTTGATTTACGTATGAAAGCACTTACGACACTTCATGTATGCAGGATTCAAGAAGCCTACCGTGGGTCCGTCACGGAGACCCATTGAGAAAGATGAACAAGGAAAAGCACATAGCTCTTGCCACCATTCATTTTATGTCCACCTTTCCTCAAAACACCCAGTAATGGAACTGGAATTAGAAGTAGGCCTATGCCAAGGGAGTCAACGACAAATGTACAAAGGGTGGCCTTGAAGGTGGTGGGAGGGAGCGACTATTTCCTCTCCACAAATAAACGATCACAATTCATCAAGAGTTGTCTCATTAGATCATTTGATCCATTTAACAACGATGCAAAGATGTAAACAGGTTTCGTCTAATACAATGGACAATGCTGCAAACTCATCAAGCAAAGAGCAACCTTCAAACAATTTCAGCTATAGTGAAAAGGGCAATCAACAAAAGGACAAAACTGCTACAATGATTGGCCACTACAAGACAAAATAGGGAAAAGGAAAAAGATGTATTTTAAATTGTTGAATATTGTGGGGGTAGGTAAAGCCCTAATGTGATCAAATCTGAGCCACACAATGTAGTTCAATCCTAGCCATTCATTTGGGCTTTGGAAAACTATAAATAAGGGTCTTCCCCTCATTTGTAAATGGTGGGAGAGTTGTTGTAAAAAGTAGTTCCAGCAATAAAAGATAGCATTGCATGATTTTATGGATGTTCTATTAGATTTTGCTCATCTTGCATGCATGGTTCTACCTTCCATATTAGTTTTAGTTGCAGATTCTTGAATGGAAGTGAATGAAAATTGCTATTATGGTATTTGATGAGCTTTCAACCCATACTTTTAGCACTTGTTGAGGACAAGCTGTTGTGCAAAGTTACCTGGGCTTCTTTCTATCATTGCTGCAACCTAGTTCAATTGCATGTTCATGATGTGTATGTGCAATATAAAAATATGCAAACCTTAGGAGATTGCACTAGTTTTGTGTAGCTACAGGTTCTCTTGGTCAAACAAAACCCAGTTTAGGAAATTTGTCTATTGTAGCAGCCTCCATGATCACTATTCATTCATAGTTTCAGGTCCAGGAACTTCCTCTCTTCCTTCCCTTTTTCCTTTTAAAAAAAATAGTAACCTTAGGCAAAGTTCATTGCACATTATAAAGCCAAATCCAATGATGAAATGGAGTTCAAGACTCCTGTTTGAACCTACAGCAAACACACAACTCTCCCATCCTAAGAACTCCATTTGCAAATCCAACTTCCCACACTTTGTAACTCATCCATAAGTCCGCCTTGTGATTCCAACAAATCACATGAAACAACTGAGATATTCCAAGCACTATCAAGACCTGACATTAGAGACCTTGGGATAGTGTTCTGCAATCTGATTGCGGAAGACTGTCTTTTAAGAGAGGTGATGCACCTATGCATTACCTGTATTGAGAAGTGCATAAAAAACACATCAACATGTACCTCATCAAGTCTAGTTGTTAGCACTCATTATCATTATCACTACCTACCTATGTTGTACTTATGGGGGTGTTAGAGTGCATAATATGATTGTACATCTATTTTATTATCCCAGTTTATCATGTAGAGGATAAAATTGCTTAGGCATTGACTTATAACATGCCACATTATGAAGAGCACCTTCTCTCACCCACATATATCATGCTCATAGAAAATATCTGCTATTATTAGTAATTAATTTTTATTTAGTCTCCTTCATAATGATTCACTTGTTGACTCACCTTATTGTCATGTGATAAGACTTCTTTTGAATAATTCATATAAATATATATTACTTGTTCATATTTAGTATGAGCTCTTCTTTTTATTTTTTATTATTTTCTGTTATTGTAATCTATACTTTATAGAATATTATTCTTATTTCATATATTTGTATGTTTATGTTCTTCATTTAATGGAATAACATGTTCACTATTATTACACTCATTTAAAACATAACTTGTATGAGTCTTTGAGATGACTCCAACAAATTACAAGCAAAATTAAATATATACATATAATTATACACAAAAATATGCTATTTAACTATATATATATATATATAAAGCTATATATATAAAGTCAAGATATATATATATATATCTCTCTCTCTATATATATATATATTGGCTAATATATCTCTCTCTCTATATATATTGGCTTTATATATATATATATCTTGGCTATAAAGCCAAGAGATATCTTTCTTTAGATATTTAATTTTTAAATTATTTTATTGATATAATTATATTATTATTATATTAATACTAATTTTTTTTCTCTAATAGGCATCACACAAGCAAAAATATCCTCTGCTTGTCCTAGGAGTTCTCATATATACAACCGCAATAATCTAGCAAAGATCAACATTTTGATCTGAGGCTACTTGTCTAGAACATCAAATGATATGTGCCACATAAGTATCTTTTTGCCTTGTCCATGTAGTAGTAAGAGACTCACTTCTGAACACATTACATGAGAGAGCATAATAGATAGGAGCTACTCAAGCTGCAGCTGTAGCAACAAATTTGTTATGTATGGGCCCAATCTTTACCAATAAATAATGAACATGGGTGGCTTTTTTAATTTTACCATTTCACAATTAAAGTGTCAAACATCTGTCATAGGCTAGCATGTGTTTATATGGGCCCACTCCACTCTATGTTGCTGGCCGAACTTAATGCACCTTCCTTTTCAATCATAAATAATTTAAAATCCTCAATACGGTATTGTCATATATGAAGGTCCCATTCCTCAATATTGCGCTGTCATATACAAAGGTCCCATTCCCAAAACAAACTTAACCCAAAATTTCTGCCAATAATGGACACAGTGAGGATTTTTTATTACTTTGAGATTTAATCTTGAATTTTTCTATAGACAGATGAATGCCATTGTAAACAAAACCTCTTGACTTAATAAAACATTACAAAAGTTAAACACAACATTAGATACATAGACTCAATTATACACAAAAATAGACCATTTGTAAATATATAAGACATTGCCCCAAATGAGGCACAAAACTATATGGGGGAGTGGAAGGTTTTTCCCCTGAATTTTTTTCTCTCGGTGGTTCAAAGATTACGAAAAAATTGAGAACCTTT
This sequence comes from Sequoia sempervirens, assembly GCA_007258455.2. Classification (NCBI taxonomy): domain Eukaryota; kingdom Viridiplantae; phylum Streptophyta; class Pinopsida; order Cupressales; family Cupressaceae; genus Sequoia; species Sequoia sempervirens. The sequence goes on from VDFB02321540.1 coordinate 61,936, forward strand.
GTTGTCTAAGTATTCGAATCTCAGAAACTACGAGAGTTTTCTTCGGAATGTCAAGGCCTATTGAAAAATTCCCTGGCCTCTGATTTTGGTCAGGATTTTGAAACATGAGATGGTTTAGAGCCATTATCTCATCGAATCACCTTATTTTCAATGAAATTATATCTCGAACAAGGCCAAGATACATAAGTACATTAGATTCCTTCAACTCGCTCAGACCATTACCAGACTATTCCCCCAGAAAACCCGCAGTGAAAGATTCTATACTAGTAGACCGAATATGCACAACCATCTCCCAACGCCCCCTTGAGCCTTTCAACATCATTCTCAATCGCATTCAATCGAACTTCAATTACCACCATCTTGTCTGGGTTTTAATCAGAATAAAAAACAACCCAAAATTAGCCCTTAAATTCTTCAGATGGGCGGGGGCTCAAAATATCCGCTCCATGGAAGCTTACTGCATTATAATTCATCTCATGGCAGCATCAGGTAAAATAAAGGCTGCAGAGGATTTTATCAGGGACGTTGTCTTAAATCCTCAAAAGGCCTTTGCTACGAACCCAAATCAGCTATTTAATATGATGATTTACACATACAAGGTATGTGGTTCCAATCCTCTTGTTTTTGACTTGTTGGTTAAGGTTTTTGCACAGAATGGGATGGTTAATGAGGCTATGGATATTGTTCAGGGAGTTTTGAGATATGGGTTTAGGGTTTCTGTGCATTCTTGCAATGCCCTTTTGGGGGTTTTGCTCAAAGCCAATGAAGTCGAATTGGGTTGGAAATTTTATCAGCAGATGACTAGGAATGGTATTAGTCCAAATTTGTACACTCTAAATATGATTGTTTATGCTCTTTGTAAGGCATACAATGTAGAAGAAGCAGAGAGGATTGTTGATGAGATGGACGAGAAAGGTTTGGTGGCTGATGTTGTGAGTTACACTACAATAGTTGACGGGTACTGTAAGAAGGGAGAAGTGGAAAAGGCTATCAGGGTTGTGGGCGAAATGGTGCAGAAACAGCTAGAGCCTAATGTTTTTACGTACGGTACTCTTATCAATGCCCTTTGCAAGCAGGGCCAGGTTGCCAAGGCAATGAAATTGTATAAGAATATGATAGATAGAGGTGTCAATCCAGATAATGTTGTTTATGCAACTTTGATTCATGGTTTTTGCAAACTAGGCAATTTGCAAGAGGCTTGCAGACTTAAGAGTGAAATGATTAAAAGGGGCCTTACTCCTAATGTTGTTGTATATAATACCTTGCTTGATGGTCTATGCAAAAAGATCAAAATGAGGGATGCAGGACAGCTTTTCCAGGATATGTGCAATCAGAATGTGGTTCCAGACAAAGTTACTTATACTACCTTAATTAATGGATACTGCAAGGAAGGAAATATGCACGAGGCTTTTAGACTGCACAATGAGATGGTTGGCAAAAGGATAGCGCCTAATGTTGTAACATACACTGCCCTCACCAATGGCCTATGTCGAAAGGGTGAGGTGGAGATAGCAAACAAACTCCTATATGAGATGGCTGGAAAGGGCCTCGTGCTAAACATTTTCACTTATAATTCACTAATCCATGGGCTTTGTAAGGTTGGCAACATTGAACAAGCAGTTAAACTCGTAAACGATATGGTTGAGGCAGGGATGGACCTAGACACGGTAACATATACAACATTAATAGATGGATATTGCAAGCAGGGTAATTTAGCGGCAGCTTTTGAGTATCTTAGTAAAATGTTGGAAAACGGTGTTGAGCCCAATGTTGTAACGTATAATGTACTAACAGAAACACTCTATAAAGCTGGGAAGATCAAAGAGTCAAATACGATCTTTGCCAAAATGGTACAGAAAGGTATTTCACCTAATGTTGTCAGCTATAATTTTCTTCTGCGACGGTCCTGCGATCAAGGCATGATGCAAGATGCAAGTAAACTCTTAAATAAAATGAAAGAACAAGGTCACATTCCTAACAACAATACCTACAATTTGCTGATTGAAGGACATTGCAAGATAGGAAATTTAGAGGAGGCATGCAAATTGTATAGGATAATGGTTGGGAATGGATTCAAGCCTGAAGTCGGTATGTACAATATGCTAATTGAAGCCCTTAGCAAAAAGGGAAAACTGCAACAGGCAAGGGACCTATTCAATGAGATGAGAAAGAGGGGCTTAGTTCCTGACAGAAGTGTCTACAATGCATTTATTGATCAGAACTTTTTGGAGGGCAATGTGGAAGAGGTGCTTGATCTTCGTGATGAAGTAGCGTAGAAGCATCTCTTGGCAAGTCCTTTGGAATGGAGATTTTAAAGATGCAATCTTATACAAAACTCAAAATTGAAGCAAAGCTATTATTGTGGATAATGGCAAAATTAAATGCATGGCTCCTTGGGAGTGCCAAAAGCACTACAATAAAATTTCTTCTGTTCTAGACTGTGGATGGTCTTGTAGGAAACATTGAATGTTTTGCCTTAGAGGATTGAAGCCTTCCAGGTTTAAGCTGGTATACCTCAGCAGAGTTCAATGCTAATCACTGAGTTTTTCAATGACTTACTACAGGTTAGAACAATTTGTATTTTGGTACTTGTTTGTAATGGAAACTACTATATACCTGAAATGCCAATAGACAAGGGCATGCAATATGATTAATACCGATCACTGTAAAGTCTTTTGATTGCAGAAGTGTATAGATAATTAATGTGTTCCAAATCACATATTTTCTTTTGATAGCATTACTATGAAGAAGGCTGGAACATTGTTTAAAGTCATCAAAAACTTTGATTTTGTTGCAATTCATTCTATTCTCTTTGTTAGGACATTTGGAATTAGCCTGTGAAATCATTTCAACAACATGGAAACTCATTTCCAAGGATACAAGAAAATAATCTGTTAAAAATTCACTTCGTTTGTAGTTGTCATGTGTAGTTTGTGTTGGTATTGCTTCTCCATACTCTGGATTTATTATCAGTGTTAATGAACCATGATGTTGTAACTCCAAAGACCACTTTCATGCTTAATGTCTTTTTCCTTAAGACCTATCATGCAGTTCTGTTCCCAATTTACTGATGGCACTCTTTTTGTCCAGGTATTTGCTGAGACAAGCAAATGACTTTGGTTGACCATTTGGAGCAAATCGTTTTCGAGATTCCCATTTTTATCAGATTGAAAGATAGTAAATGATTATTGAAGCTGATACCAGGGGTATGGTTTTGTATTTTGTCTACATTTTCAGAGGTGCTTGAAGAATATGCCAAGAGGAATTAGAGATGTTCTTTTTGGATATACATTTTTATTGAGAACAATGCATTCCACTTTTAAAATTTTTGTCTGAACTTCTTGTATTTCCAAGAAAAATAGTTCATTGTTTCAAATAGTTAGGTTTTTTGAATTTGAGGTTTACAAAGATGAGCTTAGTTCTCTTTTGAATTCCAGCTTCTTTTCTTCACAGGCTATAGCCTTTGGAGTTGGTAATGTCAGAATTCCGAAAATAGTATTTATGAGAGAAAAGATTCTTCAGGTCCAAGAGAAATAGACAGAGCTTCTCTTGGGGGTGTAAAAATTGGAATCCGATACCCACTTTCAGCTAGATTTCAGTGGATGAATTCAAGAAGCATGTTTTAGGAGGATTTTCTGGTGAAAGGTAGTTCTATGATCTATCCTTCCTTCCCATTTCCAAAGCAAATTATGTTGTCATTGTCACAACTCATGTTATTATGTGAACCATGATTAATAAATCCAACAGTGTTTAAAATATCACAAATTTGAAATTTCTTAAGTGAATCATGCTTAATTGCACTGACATTGGAAATTGGAATTTTCAATGGTTGAATTGTGCAATGTACAGGAAAAGTTTGAAGAATGTCCATTTTACTAAATTACAAGGACATAGTGTTACTTAACAGTGATAGCAAATAACCAACAAATGTATATTCTTCTAAATAATCAGGCTCCATGATTTCATCTCCTGGTTCTGTTGCCTCATGCTTTGATGTACATGAAGTAAGAGTTGCATACAGCCATTAAGTTGATCTAGGTTACACGTGAGGCCATCTAGCATTCCTTTTATGGTTACCTACTGAATCTCCATATAAAGATCACATGAGCCATCTAGCATGCCTTCTATGTTTAACTACTGAATCTCCATATAAAGATCATCCTTGGCACCATTTTGTGAACTACCATAATCCCACATTTTAGAAGGTCTAACTTGTTTCTCAGTTTTGTCTGAAGTGTGCAATGTACTGAAAAAAGTTTGAAGAATGTCCATTTTACAAAATTACAAGGACACAATGTCATTTAGCTCCAACAGTGATAGCATTTGAACTATGAGCCTATAATGTTCAAGGTCATTGATTTCATCAGCAGGTGCTGCTGCCTCATTTTTGGTTGTGAGAGCTGCATACATTCATTAATCAATCTTGGTTACCTGTGAGGCTATCTAGCATACCTTTTATGTTTTCCTGACAAATCTCCACATGAAGATCATTCTTGGCACCATCTATGAGCTATATGACATGTTTTATAAGATCTAACTTGGTACTCAGTTTTGTCCGAGTTTTGAGACAGTTTCTATTATTATATTTGACTCCACACAATCATGAAAGAAAACGATTCAACATGAAGAGATGTATGGTCCCAGTGGGTACCCACAAAAAGCCTAATGTAAGAGGAATAGTGAATAATTTGTGACGTGTGAAATATGACATACATCCAATGTGTATATATACAACAATTGCCATACTTAAACAAAATCTAAGTTGAGTTTATCATCCTTAGTGTAGTAGGTTGGCTTCATAGCAACACAGAGCCCAAGGATACCATTAGTTGATAATTAAATGGATACTAATTCAGTGATGTCAAGGATATGCTGGTAACTCTTTGAGTTCGAAAGTTATAATCCCAGGGATACAACGAGTCAGTAACTATTGGGCCTGATTAATGCTATGCATCAGCACGGTTGCCGTTGATATGGAAGGCAAAGAATTAGATGAATAAATAATAGATCTTGGTCGTTTTGTAAGGCTAGGAATTCTGCTACATGGACTCTGGTCCACTTGAATGCATATTCGCTCCAGTTGTGTTCTTTTGAGCACATTACCTGTGAAGTAAATTGTGATTGAAATGAGAAATCCAAGGATATCTATACTTCTCTGAGTACAACAAGTCAGTAACTATTGGGTCTGATAAACACCGTGCATTGGCATGGTTGCTGTTGATATGGAAGGCAAAGCTGAGATGAATGAATTAAAAATCTTGGCTGTTTTGTAAGGCAAGGCAATTCTGCTATATGGACTGGTCCACTTGATGAATGCATATTGACTCCAGTTGTGTTCGCTTGTTGTTGAGGATATTACCAGTGAAGTAAATTGTGATTGAAACAATAAATCTAATGATACGTATGTTTCTCTGAATACAACAAGTTAGTAACTATTGTGCCCAATAAATGCCATGCATCAGCATGGGTGCTGTTGATATGGAAAGCAAAGATTTAGATGAATAAATAATAGATCTTGGTCCTTTTGTAAGGTTAGGCAATTCTGCTATATGGACTGTTTCACCTGATGAACGCATATTCACTTTAATTCTGTTTGCTTGTTTTTGAGCACATTACTGGTGGAGTCAATTGTGATTGGAATGATAAATCTAATAATACCTATGTTTCTCTGAGTTTCTGGGGCAGAGGGACCAAGGAGCAGGCTTTTGGGATGGCAAAAAATTAACCAAATTTTGCGGTCAGCTGGGGGTGGCTAATAAAAATATATATTTAAAATTTACAGTAAAATTAAATAAAATACATATTTTACTAAAACCAGTTTTGTCTTCTTTAGCTGGTGCCAAACTGAGTGCTTTGAATTAGGGCTTGGAGATCTATCTAATAATTGGAAGTGAATTGATGTCTGTTGTGGTTGTTATAGCCTGAACGGTTCTATTCGAAAATGGTAACAGCATCTCAAATGCTACTGAAGAAATTTTCAAATTGTATGTGAATGATTGGAAACAGAGTAGCAGGAAATTATTCCCTGCCACCGTAGGAATAAGCGGGCAACTGCTTGGAGATTTTTACAGTTAAACAGACACCTTGGAACAACTTTCAGGTTTGTCAAGATTGTTAAAGTATGTGAAATCTACTATTTTGGAATCTGTAATTGTTGCAAGAGAATTGGCTGTGAGAGAAGTAAGTTGCTATTGCTATTTCAAACTGTTGAATGCCTAGGGGGAGTCTGTGATGATTCCCTTTTTGGCTTATCCATCGATTGTCTGTTGCAGCAGTAATATTAGAATTGTATCATTCTGAAGGACATAGACAGTTTTATAGGGGTGCTCCAATTTTGATTTTTTTTGAAGAAAACATGATGACCTTGACTCGAAGATTATTACCCATTGAGCGAGAGCAAGTGAGCCATTCCTGTGAGCATGGAAAAGCCTGCTTGCAGGTCCCATCTTGGGTAACAGGTCAAAGCTGATCCTTTTGGGAGCCTTTATGTTAAGTGGGCAAGGTAGGCTTAGGATAAGAAAAGACTATGCTCGGGGGCCGCGTCCCCTATACTTTTGCCCGTTTCGTACCGGTGCGAAACGGGGCGGGGGCGGCTAGGAAGCGTACCCAAGTCCCCTTTTGACCACCAAGTACCGGAACCTTTTAGGGGACGTTTTGCCAGAAATCGGGGACTTTTTGCCCAAAAAGGGGACTTAGGGTACCGCTAGGAGTACCCAGCACGGCCCAGCTATCCCTCGTCCGTACCGAGTACGGCTAGCCGTACCCTACGGCCCAGCAGCAAGTAAAGCGCTTATTTTTAAAAAAATAAAGTTTTTTAAATTAAAATAAAGGTATGGGGGGTCCCACAAGGGGCGCCCCATGCCACTTAACCTAAGTTTCACCTTTTATGTGGCCTAAAATGTGAAAAACAATTCATTCTTATTTCTTGCCATGTGAAGTGAAGGAGAGCAAAAGAAGAGCAGCTGAGTGAAAGAGAGAAGAGCAGCTTGAAGAGGAGCTTAGGGCATCATTGCCAACATATTAGAGGTATGTTTCTCATCTTTGTTTTGTATTTGCTATTTGTTTCTAATTTTTGCAAGATTTTTTTAAGTTTTTCAACACATAGGAAGGGCATTTAGGGTGTTTTTTTTTTGTTTTGAATTTGCAGCTCTTTGAAATCAAGAACTTCATAAATTTTTTGAAAACAACCATGAGTAACAGCAGTGATAGTGAAAGTCATGATATTGAAATCCAAATGGAGGAAAGAACTCAAACTCAAAGAACTAGAAATAGACCTAGAGGTGGTTCAACTCCAAACATTAGGGGGTCTTCAGAGACTAGGAGTGGAGTAGGGTCAGCAAGTTCAAACCCCTTTGAATGTCCATCTGAAATCCTCAAAAAATGGGCAAAAGGCCCATTTAACCCCAAAAAACCTCTACTACAATTTGCAACAAGAGTTGATAAAGACAAGCAAAAAAATTCGGGGGGTAGTAGAGTATGGGAGTGCCTTTTGTGTGAAAAACAATATAGGGGCAGCTATACAAGAGTTTATTGCCATCTTTTGTGGATTGGTGGTCAAGGGGTGAAAGGGTGTAGAAAAATAACCCAACAAGAAAAAATTGAGGCAACTAGATTGCATATGGAGGGGGAGGCATTATCAAAAGGGGTTTCAATTGAGAGTTTGCAGCCTAGTTCGAGAATGTCTACACCATCAGTGGATGTTGCTTCAGCTTCTCATTCTCATGTGGGGGAGGATTCTACTAGAGGAAAAAAAAGGAGTATGAATGTTGCTGATATGTTTAATGTTACAGCAAAAGATGGGGCTGATTCTTCTATTGCCAAGTTTTTTTATGCTAATGCCATACCATTTCATGTCTCACGTTCACCATATTTTAAACAAATGTGCAAAGATATTGTAGTTGCTGGTCCCTCATATGTTCCACCTGGAGAAACTAAGCTACGCACCACCCTTCTTGATAAAGAGTACTCCAAGGTGAGTGTTTTGATGGAGGATATGAGACAAACATGGTTGACAGATGGCTGCTCCATAATCATGGATGGGTGGACCGATATCAAACATCGGCCACTCATCAATCTTATTGTCACTAGTGTAGCAGGCTCTTATTTTCTTAGAGCTATAGATTGTTCAGGCAAAAGGAAGGATGCAACCTTCCAATTTCATATTTTGAGAGATGCTATAGAGGAGGTTGGAGCCTCTAATGTTGTGCAGGTATGATTTTCTATTTTTCTTTCTTTCTTATTTTTTATTTTGATTTTCTTATTAGTTATTTAAATTTTTTGATATCTATATTCTAAGTTCTTAGATTCTATACTAATCTCATATCAACTTGATGATATGCCATTGCCAGGTAGTGACTGATTCAGCCCGTGTGTGTAAATTAGCTGGATTGATGGTGGAGAGTGCTTATAAGCACATTTTTTGGACCCCTTGTTGCGTGCATGCATTGAACAATACTTTGAAGGACATTGGGAAGATAGATTGGGTGAAGGCAGTGGTTGCAGAGGCTAGAGAGGTGCAAATGTTCATTTGCAACCATCAGACTTCACTTGCTTTGTTTAGAACATTTTCGAGGAAGGAATTCCTCAAGCCCGTGGAGACTAGATATGCCAGCTACTTCATTTTATTGGAGAGGATGCTTGAGGTCCAAGAGGCTCTACAATTAATGATGGTCAATGCAGAGTGGGGTAGATGGCATGAGTCAAGCACAGCGGAGGGAAAAAGGGTGAAACAAAAAATCCTTGATGATGACTGGTGGTCCACAATGAGGTAAGAAAATTGGCATTGCTGATTTTATTATTTATTTGAATTATTAATTTATTTCTTAATTTTATTATTGCTGATTTTCATTGTATTATTTAATATTTATAGGCTAGCTGATTTTAATTTTTGTAACTTGTTTGCACTTGCAGATATGTATGCTCCTTCATCCAGCCTATTGTGCAAGTGATTAGATTTGCTGATACTGACTCTCCTAGCCTTGGAGAGATTTATGAGACCTTTGATAGTATGCTTGGACAGGTCAAGCAAGCAATTTATAGCAAGGACCCTTCTTTGACATTTTATGAGGAGCATCTTAGGCCCATTGTGACGCGACGGTGGGACATCATGAACACCCCGCTTCATATGGCAGCCTATGCTCTCAATCCGAAATGGTATGCACCGAGGCCTGGGAGAGTGGCTCCATCTCGTGATGAAGAGGTGAAAGAAGGCTTCATGAAGGCCCTTACCAAAATGTATAATTCAGAGGAATCTACCATACTTCGCACACAGTGGCTTGCATTTGTCAATCTTCGTGGTCCAACCTTCAGCAAACCAGAGGCGAGGTCGGATAGAGCTACATTGGCTCAAACCGACCCTATTGGATGGTGGACGTGGCATGGGAAGGATGCACCAGAGTTGAGATTACTTGCCGTTCGCCTTCTTTCACAGGTTGCCAGTTCCTCTGCTGCAGAGAGGAATTGGTCCACATATAGCTTTATCCAATCGGTCAAGAGGAACTGCCTTACCTCTAGACGATCGGAAAAGTTGGTGGCAGTACACAGTGCTTTGCGGCTACAGGATCGCCAGTCTAGTGAGTATCGTCAGACTCCAGCCTTACGTTGGGATGTTAATCCCGAAGATGCTATGCAGATTGAGGACGAGGATACACATGAGGGATTAGTTGGGGTTCCATTGGTTGAGGCAGATCCTTCTATTGGCATGGACACTGACACTGACTTAGACTCGAGCTCTGATGGCGAGGGCAATGCTGATTTAGACCTACCTTTTGCTGATTAGGGACCTTGGACAGCGATATATTTTCTTAGTTTTATGTTTATCATGTCATTTCATAGTTGAGACTTGGAGCCTTTGGGCATTTTGGTTATAATTATCAGACTTTTATATGATATGTATGCACATTTATAATGAAAAGCATTTGAACTTTGTTAATTTGTTCGCCAATTCTCATGTGAAATCTCAATTCAAGTCTAATGATATGTATTAAGCTTATACAATGTCTAGAATGAATGCTTTATCAATGTTATGCTATGAACATTTGAAATTTCTCTATATTTTTAAAAATTTCCCTATTTTTTGTCAGCCGTCCCCTGTCCCCTAAAAATGACCCAAAAGTACCCCCGTCGAACTCGTCCCTGTAGGTACTCCATCCCAAACCCGAGCATAGGAAAAAGATAATCAATTGCAAGATCATTAATGATACACATCTATTAAGGGTTGCCACCAAATACCTCTATAAATAAGAGGTGAATGCGTTCATTTGAGATCATTTAAGTTTCTACTCTACATTTTCTCGAGTGTTGTAAAGTTTATTTGGACACCACCAAATCTCTCTTTGTTGCTCTTTGTGCGGTGTTCTCTATTTGTTTTGTGGAGATGATGCTTGCTGATCTTATGGTGATTCTAGTAGCTGCTTCTTTGAGTGAAGAATTGTCAACCAACTATAGATTCTGACCATAGCTTGAGAGTGAGGAATACTTCAACAAAAAGTTAGCTTCCTCCCATGAGTGTATAAAGTTAGCCGCTTCTCCCTTGAGAATATACAGTGAGCTCTTGAATGAGGAGGCCTCTGCTTACTGTTACTTTCTTCTCTTGAGCAAGAGTGAGTGAGGGGTACTTCACTTTTCCTGGCTATAACTATAACTTGAGGAATATTTGCCTGTCATGACCCAATTTGCATGCTTTACCTCTCAAGAACTGCTACAGATTTGAAATGATAATTGATATTCGATATTCGTTATTCTATTTATTTACAAAGGAGAGGAATACTCCTTATATAAAGAATTACAGGATGATGTTTCTAAAAAGAAACCATTGTTAACTAAAGCAAACTAAAGCAGATAACTGAAAGTTGCTAAAACAAACTAAAACAGAAACAAAAGTTACTAAAAGCTAACTGAAATAAACTAAGTTAACTAAAAGTAAACTATCGACTAACTAAAGCTAAGATGACCATTAAATATTACAATAATACTTTAATACCCTCCCTTAATGGTCATCCTTGTCATATCCCCAAAATTGTAACACATTGAAATACATTGAAATGCAAATAAATAACAAAATACATATTAGCAATTTAATGCTATCATATTTTAGTATTGAAATACAAATAACTAAATGAAATAAATATCAAAAAATATAATATAATGGCAATCTAAATATTTTTAGTATAATTATAATTATCATAGATAATATTATAATTATAATACAAAATAGAATAATAAATATTATTTGTAAATATCATAATAATAATATTCACAAGAAAATAATATTATTTGAAAGTGACTAAACCTAGTTAAATAAATAGAGGATAATCCTAAGGGCACTGGTTCTAATAAAGAGACATATTAAATACCATAAACAGCAGCAACAGCCACGATAATGAGAAGGGGCGATCACTATATTACAAGCGGCGATTAATTAAAGGGTTAAGACTTATTAAATACAGTGATGAAAATTGGCAATAAATATAATTAGAACTAAACAAAAAGCTGCGACCCCTTCATAAACTAAAGACAGCAATCTATTAAAGGGCAGTGATTGGGTTTTGAAAGGTCACATCCATTTGAGTAGATATATCCCTCATAAGAGACACATCCATTGGAAATTTGAAGAGATATAAATAAAAGATAAAATGGGATCTACATTCATAAGGAGGGGAATGAATATTCTTCAGAATATAAGGATATGAGCAGAATAGAGAAATGTAATTCTGATTTATGTTGAAGTAAAGTTATATATACATAAAATCAAATATACACACATATATCTAATTTATATATATACGTATGCATGTGTAGATTTGTGAACTATAGACGAATATACAATAATGATGCTTGTAGCAATTATTGAACCTTATAAGTAATTGTCTTATCTGTTTGATCTACACTAACGACATCTTGTGAGTGTTAAGAGCAGATTGACTTGGGGAAGAAGAAGTAAAGATCTGCCAACAAATAAGATATTCAAAGTGTATTGTAAGTTAATGTACTTATGATGGAATAATTATAGGATATAATGCATTGTTAATAGGATCAAGGTCTCGTGCATATCATTACTCATATTCTATGATAGCATAATCATAACCCATTATGTATTACTGAATTTGATATTGCTAATACTTGCAAGTCTGAATTTGATTAAATTACTATGTATGTATTTGCACCATGATAGAAGAAGGGAAATTACAAGAGGGGGCAGCAATGGGGCACTCTCCTAGGTACGCCACCTCTATAATGGAGGACCAAGTGTCCTGTAATGGAGGACCTATGTGTTCTATAATGGAGGACGAACGTGTCCTATAATGGGGGACCAAGAGGTCCCAAGGAGGCCAGAGGGGTACTTGCCTTTGTCTCAAAGGGTATTGCCTTTGGGCCTAGGAGAGTAGAGCCACTAGGACACCCTTTGTAATCTCATTCCCCTATCATGATGTAACAATATAAGGAGATTGCCAAAGGAGTACAACAAGCAGGCCTCTTCTAGGTATGCCACTGGGGGGGGGGGACAAGATGAGCCCACAAAGGGCCAAGGGGGTGCTTGCCTTTGTCTCAAAGGGTATTGCCCTTGGGCCTAGGAGAGTTGGCTACCAGGACACCTTTTGCAAACTCACTCCTCCATCATGGTGAATCGAATCCTCCAAGGATGTTAGAGTTTTTAATGATTGAATTAATGATTGGTCAATAATTTATTAATACGTAGTTATGGCAAACTACTAACTATCATTGTTGTGATAAATGATTCCATTCTACTAATCAATTTGATTATGGTAAATGGTTCTAATCAATGTGCAGGACTTCAATCAAGGTTTCAATCAGGTGAATAGTATTCTCTAACTCATTTGTTATTTGGGAATTAAGGATTTAGGGCAAATTTAGGGCATTCCCAATTAGGGACATTACAATCCTACAAACATAAACCAAGTTTATCCATGATCTTCTGGAAACATATCATCGGTGACTGATAGTTGGTTAAAGCATAACCACCTTGCGATTACTGGTCCTTTCCCACAGAACAATCAAATATAGACATCAACACTTGAAAACTGTGAGCTTCCTTTGCTTCCAAGTATTGTAACTTTTCCCATTGAACCTCTGTGTACTTTCCAACATGAAGTTGGTTAAAGTAGCCATCCCTCTCATTTTCCAAAAGCCTGAAAAATGAGGTAAGGTCTATGATTAGTTGGCACGAAACCCTGGACAATTAGTTGGCACAACTCTCACGATTTTTTTTAGAAATCGTCTAAAAAGAGGCTCAAGAACAAGAAGATTATTCCAGAAAAAACCTTCAAAAACCTTTGAAAAAGCAAGATTGTTTTTAGAAAAAATCTTCAAAAAACTTCTGAAAAATCAATATTTTTTAGAAAAAAATCTTCAAAAAACTTTGAAAAAGCAAGATTTTTTAGAAAAATCTTTAAAAACAAAAAGCAAAAAATCTTCAAAAAACTTTTGAAAATCAAGAATTTTTTCAGAAAAAATCTTCAAAAAACTTTTGAAAAAGCAAGATTTTTTTTAGCAAAAAACCTTCGAAAAACTTTGATGATCTTTCAAGATCGCCCAGATTAGATCACGAACTCAACCTAGAAGAAGGTGTTGCACACACAGGAAACCCTCAAATTTGCTTGAAAATCTTCACAAAATCTTCTACAACAAACCCTTAAAAAATTGGCTTCAAAAACCCTGCAATTTCCAAAAAATCGGTTCACAAACTCTTAACAAAAATTCCTCGATTAATGTCTTTAAAAAAATTTCACGAATTTTTATTAAAAAAATTGGTCAAAAAACCTTCTGAAATAATTTTCAATTTTCTAGGTTAACCATAAACATTCTATTTAAAAAAACCAAGCAAAAACATCTAAGAATTTTATAAAAAATCCTTAAGAATACACAAATTTTTATTACTAAAAAATCTGCCAAAAAAGTTTGAGCCTAAGCTCTAATACCATGAAATGATAATGGATATTTGATATTTGTTATTCTATTTATTTACAAAGGAGAGAAATACTCCTTATATAAAGAACTACAAGACGATGTTTCTAAAAGAAACCATCGTTAACTAAAACAAACTAAAGTAGATAACTGAAAGTTGCTAAAACAAACTAAAACAGAAACAAAAGTTACTAAAAGCTAACTGAAATAAACTAAGTTAACTAAAAGTAAACTATCGACTAACTAAAGTTAAGATGACCATTAAATATTACAATAATACTTTAATAAGATTCATGTATAACACAATTCCTGTCTATTGTGAAGATTCTAGCTAAGGCCAACTAACAATCGCTCTGCCAAGAGGAATCTTTTGAGTTAGGTTTATTGGCACACTTGATTTTACTAGACTTGTCACTAGTTCTGAGGAACATGTAGTCAGCCGTAGTAGTAGTCGGCCATAACAGTAGTCGGCTGTAGTTGATTGTATTTAAATAAAACTATAGTCAAATAGCAAATAATTCATACACTTGATGTCACACGTTTCAGGAAACTAAGTCTCGATTAGTGATTTGGTTGTTATGAAGCATCGCGACGGTTTCTCAACCACCGCTAGTGACTATATGTACTTGGGTCTATTGTAAATGAGATAACTATTCTATTATGATGATGACATTATGCTATTGTATTTGCTGATCATTGATGAATAAATGCAATATCTTATTCTGTGCACTATGTGTTCGTGAATGATTTCGATATATGGTCTATGTTCTGTAAGTTTCATCCGTTTACTCTTGTAGTACGTTGAAGTTATCCCAACAAGTAAACATTTGGTGCCGTTGCCTAAGTGAACTTGGTAAAATCACCCTGACGGGAGAGTGGTGTCGTGATGGGTAAGCCACTCGAAGAATTGGTGCAAGCAAATGAAGATAGGGAAGATGCACTGATGGAGGATTTGGTGAACCTGTGGGACATCTCATTGAGGGATCATGTATGGAGGGAGGCTCTTAGGCGAGAGATCCCTCAGTCGGTCATCTGGGATAGACTGCACATCAACCTAGAGGTCGACCATCTCCTCAACCAATTACCAAGGTTGCTTGCATGCCATTACATCATATTGCAAGATCTTTGGTAGAGAGTGACTAAGAACGCCAAAGACAACAAATACTACAATGGTCCAAGGAAAGAAGCAAATGGGAGGAGGAGGAACGCGACACTAGTCGAAGGCGTACTCTCGGCAACTAATGACTGTACGATCAACAATAAATGCCCGTATGACCCAATAAGGACAAAAGCCAAGTATCAAGTGGGCAAGAAACACCTGAGGAAAGAGTATGAAGATCACTTAGATTGCAGGAACAAGAAAACTGACGAAGGAGACTGAAACAAATTGTTGAAGAAACGAATGAAGACATTAATGAGATAAACCAATCCATTGCTAAATTGCACCAAAACCTTGTCGAGGAAATCGACAAAGGAACCTTTAGGACACCGTTTGTAGCAAATAAAGAAAATTTTGAAAATGATGAAAATGAACTATTAAAAGAACTTGAAAACAGTATAACTTGTATTCGAGAGTTGTCCATATCGAATGACGAGGAACTGAGAATTGTAGGATCTGAACCAAAGACCCCCGAATAGAGTGAGTACCAGAACAAACCCCAGGAGACTCAAGGTGTAGAGGATGCTTAGGGGGGATGTGTTGCTGACCCGTACGTGGCCAAGAGTTCATGAGAGGCACTAGAACGTCAGGGGAGAAACAGTCCAATCATGTCTTACGCACAAGGAGGGCATTGGGGAAGAAACATGGTGACACTGCTAGCTAAGAGGCAAAAGCTGCCTAAGTTCATGGGGAATGGTTCATAGGATCCTGTACGTCATTGCAAAATGTGTGAGACAATATGGATAGCGAATGGGTAGGACGATGTGGATTATTGGCTACGAGTGTTCTCAGCGATGTCGAGAGGCATAGCTATAGATTGGTACATGAAACTTGAAGTAGCACAAAAAGTCTCATGGCAATTACTCAAGATAGCGTTTGAAGATGAATTTAAACTTCTTAGGGACGACAATGAAATTGTGGTAGAAATATATAACACTAAGCAAGGAAAGCATGAGAACGTACGAGCCTATAGTCGTAGGTTGAAGGAGTTATTGGTGAAATTGGAGACTCAGGCGACTAATGGTTTGAAAAAACGATGGCTCATCGAAGGGCTGCTCCTGTCGTTGAGGAAGAAGATGAAGGTCATACCTCCGTCACCCTACGCCGAAGCATGCAATCGGGCAATGGATATAGAAAGTGAAAACAAAACATCCTCTTGAGGGAAGAAGAAGACATATGATGAGAGTACGAATGACAACAAGGGTGAGACAAAGACCGTACAAGCACTAAGGAGAGACATGATAAGAATGATGAAGGAATTGAAGACCGAGGAGTGTACAAAAGACACCAGAGAAATGTGGTGCACGGATTGCAAGGGGGAAGGTCACACAAAGGCTAATTGCCCGAAGAAGTTCTTTTGCGATATCTTCCAAATAATGGGACATTCCATCAAGGAATACCCATACAACCTAAAAACAAGGAGCACACAATTGTTATTCATAGGAGAACAGTCAACCCCACCAAATACACCACCAAAAACCCTAGAACAACTCTAATGCATCCCCTAGAGGATATCGGAATAACAAAAGAGGTAATAACATGCCTCAAAGCAAAATCCAATATGATAGTAAAGGGAGACCCATGATATAATGCAAGAAGTGCAATGAGTGGGGGCACTTTGCCAGGGAATGCCAGAATGGTCAAAGTTTGGGGGGAAGATTGTGGAAATGGTGTGGACCAGGCGACCATGAAAACACCGACTGCCCCAAACAAAAAGGCATCAACATGTTAGACATGGAGGAAAAGAGTGACGAGGTACTGGCGATTACCAGAGTGCAAATCAAGACGGCCACCTACCCGGATCCATGTATGAAAAAACAGAGAATGAAGGAAGCCAAGGTAGAGGTGGAGCAAGCGATGGCTAAGGAACAAAGAACCTCTATGGAAATCCCAAGTACGTCCTGACGGTTGGTGGTAGAACATAACATCGTACGACAAGTATTGCAAACCATAGTACCCATCAAAGTGACTGATCTTCTCCAAACAATGCCACAACTTGGAATGGCGATCACAAATGTAGTCGGGGATGAACAACGTCAGTGGAAAGAAGGTCGAAGGAAGGAAATGATAGCATACGCTCCATTGAAGGGTGAACAAGTCATCAACCCCATGTTGACGACAAACATCAGGAAGAGACCGACGATTGTGCAAATGGAGATCAGAGGGAAAAATCTTACCAACACGATCATCGATGGAAGATTGGGAGTCAATGTACTACTTGAAGACACATAGAAGAGTCTCGGAAAGCCTACACTCTGGTTGCTGACCTTCCAACCGGTTGGTGCTGATCAGCATGGTATCAAGCCATTAGGAACATTGATGGCACTGAAGGTGACAATTGGGACACAACCGTTCTTGTTAAACTTTGTAGTCA